>PVJL010020417.1:0-12120 GCA_004026885.1 Lyroderma lyra
AAAAAAAAAAGAAGTGCTCCTTGGTGTTCTAGAAAATTCTAAGGTAAAATCCGTGGATATCAAGGAGATCCATATCTTTACCTTCCTCTAGAGCCCCAGAAACTTTGTAGAACACTGAACAGAGTAGTCTGTCAGGACAGAACAACACTAAGCCCAAACCTGATTTTTCATGGGTTCTTTCTGTTCAGGTTTCTGGGGTCAGGTGAGAGCCTTCCCCTCAAAACTGGCAGGCTCCACACTTGCACCGCCCCAGACCTCCCTGGTTGTAAACCAGATCCTGGATACTTGACTCCTAGTTCTGAAAGTTTTCTCTGTATAGCTGCTACAGCCATCACCATATCTTGGGCTGGATCCAGGGCGCAACAGGGTAAGAATAGGTGCACTACAAAACACCTTCAGGCAGCATATTGAAAATTGTTGACAATTGTATCTTAGTTCTTGCTGAATACATCTATTCTCCACACATCCAGTGTGAGGTCACTTTTGTAAAGGTACATTACCATGGCTGAGAAGTTTGACTGCCAGTATTGCAGAAATCCCATGCAGGAGAAGACACAAGTGAAGAACAGCGACTACTGCTACCTAAACTGCTTTAACAATTCTGTCCCATCACTTGTATAAATTGTGGCAAGCTCATCAGTGCAAACTCCAAAGAGTTACACTATAAGAACAGCTACTAGCACAACACTTGCTTTTGGTGTACCAAGTGCCTTCACCCCGCAGCCAGTGAGACTTTTGTGGCCAAAAACAGCAAGATTATGTGCAAAAAGTGTACCATTCTGGAAGACTCCCTCAATTTCAAGGGCTTCCATTTGTGGCAAGAGATCAGAAAGTGGAGTACCAGGGGACTGTCTGGAACAAAGACTGCTTTACCTGCAGCAACTACAAAAAAGTCAATGAAACTGGAAGCTCCATTTCTAAATGAGAGGAGGTCTACAGAAGACCAGGTTTGCAAAGCCTTTCGTGGAGTGCAAAAAGGCCATCACATCTGGCAGAATGGCTTACCAAAATAAGCTCTGGCATTATGAGTGCTTTGTGTGGGCTACCTGCTGTATGAAGCTGGCTGGGCAGCCATTCCTCACTATGGAAGATCAGTATTACTGTGTGGATTGTTACAAGAGTTTTGTGACCAAGAACTGTGCTGGATGCAAGAACCCCAACACTAGAATTTGTAAGTGTTCCATTATGGTGGCATTTGAAAAACAATCCTCACATGACTACTGTTTCCACTGTAAAAAATGCTCCTGAACCTGGCCAAAAAGCCCTTTGTTTTCCATTAGGAGCAAGAATTTTGCCTGGATTGTGACAAGAGTCTGTAAAGTGAAAAATACTCCTGTCCTGTATAATACAATTGGGTCTGATTATTTCTGTCTATGACATTTGCCTTGCACCATCTATGGAGAAAAAGCTCCTTTTCACTTCTTCAATGTTGTTTCTTCTTTCTTTTATCTCACTTTACAGTATTACTTAAATAATAACACACTGATCATATTGAAACTTAACAAAAATCAACTCTGTAGTAAAGTTAATTTTGTGATGGCTACAGTTAAAAACAGAGACAATTAGATTGATTTCTCTACATGTTTGTCCCAGAGCAGAGAAGTCCTCACAATTTAGGTGCTAAGTGAGGTAAGAAAGAAACCTAAGAGATATTGCATATTATATGGTGCCCTTTGAAACTTAACTTGGACCCACTGTGCAGTCACATGATATACAAAGGTTATAGGGGCTTCTCCAACTTGCTGCTTATCTTGTGTTTTGAGGAGAAAGAACAGTTACTAAAAGGCATGTTTTAACTTTTTCTTCAATTTTTTTTGTTCCTTTGAACAAGTATTATAAATTTTGAGAAAAATAACTTTTGAAATTAGCTGTGATTCTAAACTGACCTTTCTTCTTTACTAAAGTTTGAGTTTCCCATGTTGTGCTTCCTGGAGATGAACTGCCTAAAAATATATGATGTTCCTGGTCCCTTTCATAAAAGCAGAAAAATGTATTAAATGACAGAAATGAGTAAAATAATAATAAGTGTTTTTCAGTCTGAAGTAAAATACTTAGAAGTGGCAGAAAGTTCATTGTCTAAGCAACTGGTTACATATTTTCAAATATATTCACCAAAATTTGAATAGAAGGACTAATGAAAGGAAGCTGTTCCACCCTGTTCACAGTGTCCAAGTCATGGAAACAACAATAGTGCCCTTTGATAGATGATTGGATACAGAAACTGGTACATACACAATGGAATTTTACTCACATTTAAGAAAAGATGAAATATTGCCATTTTTGACAACATGGATAGACCTTGAGAGCATCTAAGTGAAATAAGCCAGCCAGGAAGAACAATAACCATATGACTTCACACAGTTGTGTAATATAAAACTGAAAGATAGAAAAAAGCAAAAACTTATGGACAAAGTTTATAGTGAGTGGTTACCTGAGAATAAGCATAAATTGCTGTGGGAGAGAAAGATGGGGAAGTCAAACATATTTGATGGTAAGAGTATGGTCTCTAGATGGTGAACACATAATGCAATGTAGAATTGTACACCTGGAACGAATATCAGTTTTGTTAATCAATGACACCCCAATAAATTCAACAATAAATAATGAAAGAAAGCTCTACTGTAAAATAAGTTTTCTAATATAACTGTTCCTCATTTTTGGTAGAGTAATAATAACGTGTGTGCCAATGCTAGCTAAGAGAAAATTAACAGAATGACGTTATTATGCAGATTTAAAGAATTAACTTCTACCTCTTTTAAAATAAGTGTTAGGTTGTTTTTTTTTTACTTGTCTGAATATTTTTCTCTATACAGTATCACTCACAATATGGTACCTATTTTTTTTTCCTTTTACTTTTTCAATATATTTAAGATAAAGCCTTGCAATGAGAAAGAAATTATACATATAAACACTCTGATTTATCTATTAAGTGTTCTGTGGAAGTGTAGAGACTGGGCTAGACTCAGGATGGCATTGAGAATGACAGAGATCAAATCTGAACAACCTTGGAAGATGGGTTCAGAATCGGTTTTAGATAAGGATGGTTAATTGTGAGTGAACTTCTGTCTGAGATGTTCTTCGTGTTATTTTACTCTTATCTTTTAAATGATTTTTTGGAACATCAATTTACTATTGTTTCCACAGACTGATTTTATTATTTTTCTTAGCACTCTGCTTACAGCAGCAAGGTTGAATTCTCCTGCAATTCAATGGAGATTTTATTGCTAAAATCTCTAATGGTTACTTTGCATAACCTTCTTGACAGTAGCATAGAGTCATTAGGTCACTTCCTGTAGCTCAATTTGCTAGCTTCCTGCATGGGCTTATGCAAAAATCTCCACAATCCTGTCATCTGTGACTTTTCAAAGTCAATTCCCTTGTTCCTTGGAAGAAAAATGAGATGGCTAGCTGTGGGAAGGACAATTTTGTCAACCATTTCACCACTCACATTGTTTTTACCATGCAGTTGAAGGGACAGTGAATTATTTTCATTTTCCCTGTGTTATTGTATTCCACATTATATAGATATAAAGGGGTTTAAGATAGGATCCTTAACACTGCAAATCCCAAGAATCCATGTTGAACTATACATTCTGCCTCCTAATGCTCCCTTCATGTTTTTATGTGTGTGAAATCTTTTACAAAATTGTAACAAATGTATGTTAAAAAAGTGCACACACACACACACACACACACACACACACACACACACACTATATATATATATATATATATATATATATATATATATATATATATATATATATATACCAAATAATCTTGGAAGACATAGAATGTGACTTTTCCTTACTGTGGCCTGTTCCTGGTTGGCATGTGGGCAAACATGGATACTCCTACCAGGCTTCTTGGAACTCAGGATGCAATGCTATTAAAGAGTTATGAACACTTGTGGTTTCCTGTCTCCCTTTGCCAGAGAGCAATAAAGCCTCTTTGAGAAAGCAGGTTTTAATCTCCTTGTGAAAAAATTTTCTAGTGCAAGTAATCTAAATTGTTAATCTATTTAAAAAAAAATAAAACATCTGTGGGTCAGAATTTGTTGCCCAGTCAGCTTTCACGCACTTTTAAAAAATTCTGCTGTATCTTTTCTGTAAGAAAATTGGCATTTCTACTCAATCACCTAGTTAGAAACAGTAATTAAAGAGGAGATTTACTCATCTGAATTCTCTCAGGAATAATCTGACTGGATAATTCTCACCTGTCTTTAAGATGTATGTTTAATAGTTTGGCTCATTGATAACTCTTCTACTCTGCAGGTGGGTGTAAAGAACACTTCTTCCTGGAGATTCCAGAAAGACCACCTTGGCTCCCAACCCCTGCTTGGGTTCAAAAGCAAAGGAAAATTTGTCATTTATATGTTAGAAATTCAGTGTGTATACTGTAGTTTTTACTCTGTGACAAAAGAATGGCATTCCTATAGTTTTTCTCAGCAGAAGTAGGGATGGTCTTAATTTTTTTGCCACCCAAAGTTACCTGGTTTTTGTCTGTAAAATTTCAGGTCTGTTTGTTAGGAAAATAAGTGTACTTAATACCTCTTTCTATTTTTAGATGAGTACAAGTTACCTCAAAGCAAAATGTAAGTAAAATAGGAGTTGTTAGCATGGATTTAAATGTTTGTGTGTGATATGAAAGAATAAAATCTTTGTGTCAGACTATCTGAATTATTTTTTAAAATAAGAAGACAGTAAAAAGTTTAAGGAAATCTCAATCTCCTTTACTTTTTTCTCACTTCTATGGGATCCTTCTCCAGCTACATTTGGGGACAGTAACTGTCTTCACTGAGAGGCATGTTAAGATCCCAGAAGTGGGTCATTTATAGCCAAACAGCCTACAAAAGATTGTTTCTTTCTTGTGTCCACTGTAGAGTTGGCAGTCAGATGTGATTTTTTCTGTTTTCCTTTTATTGTGCACTGCCAGGATTATCAGTTTCCTCAGAAATGCTGATCATGAAATTAAAAGTTTTTGCTTTGTTATTATATTTTAAAATATTATGCCCAATTCTGGCAAAATGGTGGTTTTCTTTTTGGAATCCAGGAGTGAAGTGCAGAGACTAAAGCCTGCAGCATGATGAGAACCTAGGTTACAGATGTTTCCCAAACATCATTGTTTCCCATTTTTGTGTCTGGTCAGCACCTCAGCCACCTCCAGGCTAAAATGTGGAAGTGGATGTCTACCTTCATTCTTTATGTTCCATCATTCCATGTTAGGGGGAGTCTGGCACAATGGTCTCGAATTTAACCCTGGATGGAATATTCACTTTACATGCTTGGAGCTGTGGTCAGGCTTAAACCAAGCAGTTATGTTGAAAACTTGGAAATTCTTTTGCCCAGGGAATAGAGTGACAGTATATAGAATCTTCACTCCTTTGGTAACCTGGTGAGTGTGAGGGAAAATGTGGGTGGGCTAAATAATTTTTATATTTAAATTTATTGTGGTAAAGTTGGCTAGTAAATCTTACAGAGGTTCCAGTTGTATAATTCTACAATACATAGTCTATGATTTGCATTATGTGTTCACTACTTAGGGTCAGTTCTCCTTTCATCACCATGTATTTTATGCCCCCATCACTTCCTCCCTTATCCTCAGGTAACTGCTCTACTATTTACTGTGTCCATGAGTTTCTGTTTCTTTGTTGCTTTCAGTTTTATATTCCACATATGAGTAAAGTCAAAGGATGATTGTTATTTTTCTGTTTGGCTTACTTAGCATGATGATTTCAATATCCATTCAAGTAGTCCCAAATTAGGGTATATCATCTTTTTCTATGACTGAGTAATACTTTATTGTGTATATGTACCACAAGGATGTTATCCAGTCATCAATCAAAATTACTTTGGTTGTTTTCATGTTTTGGCCTTCACAAATATTGCTGCAGTTAACATTATGATACATAGATTTTGTGGACTCCAGTTTTCAAATTCGGGGAATAGATATCTAGAAGAGGAATTTCTGGGTCATATAATGACTCTATTCTTATTGTTGAGAAAGTTCCATATTGCTTTCCATAGCAGTTATACCAATTAGTATTATCTCCATCATTGTATGAGAGTTTTTCTCCACAGCCTCTCCAACACTACTTATTTCTTCTTTTGTTGAGAATAACCATTCTAACAGGTGTAAAGTGGTGTCTCATTGTGGTTTTGATTTGCATCTCCCTAGAAGCTAGTGAAGGTGTGCACTTTTTCACATATCTGTTTGCTATTTGTATCTATTCATGGGAGAAGTATTTGTTCAGGTTCTTTGCCATTTTTAAATTGTATTGCTTGATTATTTGTTGTTGAGTTGCATACGTTCTTTATATATTATAGATATTAGCCCCTTAACAAACACTTTGTTTTCAAACATTTTCTCATTCTTTTGGTTACCTCTTTTTCTGATGCTTTCTTTTGTTGTGTAGAAGCTAGATTATTCTGCCTGTGGATAATTGATTTTATCTTGAAAACTTGAGATTCCATATTTTGAAAAGAAAGAGTTGCTTACACATCATTCTTTCTAAACCTAAATTCTGTTTCCAGAAGGAGGAGAATTAAGACAGCCCCAGAATCTGACGCCCAGCATAATCCTCTCTTTGCATGAACACATTTAGACAAGGAGTATATGTAGAAACTGAGAAAACCCATTCTATCATCTGCTGTCAATATGTACCACTCCTCTCTTTCTCTATTCTCTCATGCCTCCCCCCTTCTCTCTCACACACATACACAAGCCATGTTCTTCAGGAACAAAGAAAGACACAGGGATCTTATAATCTCGAAGAACCTCTAGAGCCTTAGAGTCTTTGCAGGGATTTCAAAAGCATTATCTCATTTGAACCTCATAACAACAGTGTGAAAAAACTTTGAAATCAAGGATATCTTTATTTGCCAGATTAAGTACCATGCTCAGAGAGAACAATCAACATATTAGTGTATGTGGAAAGACTAGAATTGTGCCTCAATCATTCCACTTCTGGTCTCATTTTATTTTATAATAAAATACTCATAAAATATGTAATTCATGAACCATGATTGAAGTAGTGGTACAATACAGTAAGAACACCAGGAGAAACAGTTAAATTATAAGACCCATTAGAAGAGAAGTAGCAGAAAAGTAGAATTATTTGTGTATAAGCAATAATAGCTGCAGCAGTATTAAAAGTACTGACAGCTAAGAAATTAGGAGCAGGATGAGGGGTAATAGCATCAAATTGGCATCAGTGACATAAAAAATAGTGTTTGTGCTAAATATATTTACCTAAATGACTTCCAGAGAGGTATAAAAATCATTTGAGCAGAAGGAGACAAGATGGCAACTGGAGAGGAGGTTCCTAGAGCCTCTCACAGAAAACACAATTGAACGGCCATCCAGGAGCCAAGAAAGAGGACCCTGAGTGACAAAATGGCTATGGAGAAATCCACAAATCGCAAGTAAACACCTGAAGATTGGCGAGAAGGGGGCGAGTCAGGAAGAAGGAAGGGAGCAGAGACAGACCACAACAGGACACGATCCCTGTTGACTGTTTGGAGCAGCGCAGTTTAGGGGAGGGGAGAGATCGAGGAGCTGTGGACAGAGTTTGGGAGCCAAGCTTTGGAACTTTTGAGTGGTAGAAGGGCTTAGCAAGGACTCTGAACTGCAAAGATGACACCTCAGCTCTAAGCCCCCTAGTGACATGCACAGGACTGCAGGTCCTGTTCCCAGCCTGCTGCAAAGGCGACCCTGCTGTCTCAGGCCAGGCCCACAGCTTTGGACTTATGGAACATGCACTTCCTCATGCACCCCAGGGTTCTGAAAGCAGTGTGACCCCAAAGACTGGCAGATGCTGAATCAGGGCTAGGAAGAAAGACTGATTTGATAGCATTCACCCGAGCCAGCAGAATCAGACCAGGAAACAGCTTACCCAGCAAAGAGCAGAAGGCAGAGTCGCCTTTGGAACACATTTTGTTTGCCTCTCCTCAGGATATATGTGTATAGCCTCCAAACGCGTAGGAGATCAGAAAAAAGAAATAAACAGCCCCCTCTCCCCCAAAACTTGACCCCCAGTGCCACCTAGATTCTGCCATACAGCAAGGCACCACAAAAGCAATAATCTGGGCACTGAACATAAAGCCCTCATGTCAAAGAGGAAGAACCCAGTGGACAGGATGAATTCCTTAAAAACTAAAACTCCTCAAAAAGAACATGAAATTTACCCAAAGACAGCTTGTTACAACTGGAAGTGTCGGATTTAAGTGATGGAGTATTTAAAGCAGTCATTGTAAAGGCTGTGAGAGAAATGACTGAATAGCGTAGCTGAGATAAATAACATAAAAAGGATATAAATGACATAAAAAAGGAACTATGTGAACAAAAAGAACAATTTAACAAAGAAATTCAAAACATAAAAAAGATTGAGATGGAAATATGATAAATAAATAATACGATAAAAGAAGTGAGAAATGAAATAACTGTCATAGGAAACAGGATCAACCAGATGGTGGAAAGAATTAGTGATATTGAAGATCAGAACATGGAAACAGCTCAGAAAGAGGAAGAGAGGGAATATAGAACCAAAAGGATTGAAAGAACTCTGCAAGAAATATCCAACTCCATGAGACAAAACAACATCAGGATAATAGGAATAGAAGAGGGGGCAGAGCAATCTACAGAGAGCATACTCAAACAAATCATAGATGAGAACTTTCCAAACCTATGGAAAGATCTGGAACCCCAAGTTCAAGAAGAAAACAGGTCCCCCAGATAACTGGACCCCAACAGATCTTCTCCAAGACACATGGTACTAAAGATGTCCAAAACTAAAGACAAAGAGACAATTCTCAATGCAGCCAGGGAAAAATGAGCTATAATCATTAGAGGAAAACAGATCAGGCTGGCATCAGATTTCTCGGCAGAAACTCTACAAGCCAGGAGAGAGTGGAATCCCATATTCAAAAATGGAAAAGAGAGAAATTTTCAGCGAAGAAAAAATTATCCAGCAAAATTATCTTTCAGATATGAAGGTGGAATAAAGATCGTCTCAGACAAACAAGCTGAGGGAATTTGCCAACAAGAGGCCAGCACTCCAAGAAATACAGAAGGAGTCTCTCCAGCCTGAAACAAAACATCAGGAAAATGGAACAAAATTGGAGAAACAAGAAAGAAAAAAATAAACAAACAAACAAACAAAAAAAAGAAATAAGTAATGCCCAGAGGAAATCCTCACATATCGATCATCACTCTAAATGTTAATGGTCTGAAATCACCAATAAAAAGACACAGAGTAGCAGACTGGATTAAAAAACAGAACCAATCCATATGCTGTCTCCAAGAAACACCTCAGCTATAAAAACAAACACAGACTCAGAGTGAAAGGATAGGATACAATACTCCAAGCAAATGGTAACCAGACGAAAACAGGAATGGAAATACTGATATCTGATGAAATAAACTTCAAGTTAAAAAAGATAGTAAAAGATGGTCATTACATAATGATAAAAGGCACAATACAACAAGAAGAGTTGACACTAATCAACATATATGCTCCCAACCAGGATGCACCCAAATACAAAAAGAAACTACTAACAGACTTGAAAGGAGAAACTGATGAATACACAATCATAGTGGGAGACTTAAACACCCCGCTAACAGCCATGGACAGATCATCCAAACAGAAAATAAATAAGGAAATAACAGCTCTAAATGACACATTACAGCAATTGGACATCATTGACATTTACAGGACACTTCATCCAGCATAAAGAGACTACACCTTCTTTTCTAGTGTGCGTGGAACATTCTCAAGAATAGACCATATGCTGGGACACAAAAGCAACCTCAGGAAATTCAAGAAGATCGAAATCATACCAAGTGTATTCTCAGACCACAAAGCTTAGAAAGTGGAGATCAACTGTAATAGGCAAGCAGAAAAATAAACATATACATGGAAATTAAACAACAGCTTATTAAAGAAGGATGGGATAAAAGAATAAATATAAGATGAAATTAGAAAATATATAGAAATTAATGACAATGAAAATACAACGTATCAGAATTTTTGGGACACAGCGAAAGTGGTAATAAGAGGGAAATTTATATCATTACAGGTCTATCTTAAGAAACAAGAAAAATCACAAGCAAAGATCTTAGCATCCCATCTTAAAGAACTCGAAAAAGAAGAGCAGACAAAACCCAAAGTCAGCAGAAGGAAAGAAATAATAGAAATTAAAGCAGAGCTAAACCAATTAGAGAACAGAAAGACAATAGAAAAAATTAATATTACGAAGAGCTGGTTCTTTGAGAAACTCAACAAAATTGACAAACTTTTGGTGAGACTAATCAAAGGACGAAAGGAAAGGACACAAATATCCAAAATTAGAAATGAAAGGGGAGAAATTACCACTGATACCACAGAAATACAAAGGATTATAAGAAACTATTATGAAGGACTTTATGCGACGAAATTTAACAACCTAGAAGAAATGGACAAGTTTCTAGAAACATAGCCTACCAAGACTGAACCAAGAAGAACTGGATAATCTAAATAGACCAATCAAGAGCAACGAGATTGAAATGACTATACATAATCTCCCTAAAGGCAAAACCCCTGGACCAGATGGTTTCACCAATGAGTTCTACCAAGCATTCAAAGAAGAATTAACGCCTATCCTAATCAGACTCTTCCAAAAATTTTAAGAGGAAGGAATACTTCCTAACTCATTCTATGAGACGAACATTACTCTAATACCAAAGCCTGTTAAAGACAACACAAAAAAAGAAAACTACAGACCAATATCTCTGATGAACACAAAAATCCTGAACAAAATATAAGCAAACAGAAAACAACAATGCATCAAAAAATGATACATCATGATCAAGTGGGATGCATCCCAGGAGCACAAGGATGGTTCAACATACGAAAATCAATCAATGTGATACACCATATAAACAAAATCAAAGATAAAGACCATATGGGCATTTCAATTGATGCAGAAAAAGCTTTCGACAAGGTAAAACATCCATTTATGTTCAAAACACTAAATAAAATAAGTATAGAAGAAAAGTATCTCAACATAATAAAGGCCATATATGAGAGACCCTCGGCTAACATCATACTGAATGGGGAAAAGCTGAAACCTATTCCCCTAAAATCAGGAACAAGACAGGGATGTCCCCTGTCACCACTGTTATTTAATATAGTACTGGAAGTTCTTGCCACAGCAATCAGGCAAGAGAAAGGAATCAAAGGTATCCAAATTGGGAAAGAAGAGTTCAAATTGTCACTATTTGCGGATGACATGATCCTTTATATAAAAAACACCAAAGATTCCACCAGGAAACTATTAGAAACAAATAACGAATATATTAAAGTTGCAGGATACAAAATCAATCTCAAAAATCAACAGCATTCCTTTATACAAACAACGAATCCACAGCAAAAGAAACGAGGGTGTCAATTCCCTTTGCTTTCACAACAAAAAGAATGAAATACCTGGCAGTTAACTTAACGAAGAACATGAAAGACTTACACACTGAAAACTATAAGACACTTTTTTTTTAAATTCATTTTTATTGTTAGAATCATTGGTGTGACACCTTCCAGCAAGGACCACACAGGCCCCAGGCATACAACTCCACAGTGCACCGTCAACCTGATGCACAACAAGTTCACCACCCAATGTGACCTCTCCCTCCATCACCCCATATTTAGCTTCCCCTCCTCCCCTCCCACCCCCTCCCCTCTCTCCCCTCCCTAACCCACTTGCCCCCAAATAAACATTAAACTATCGATTATGTCCATGGGTTATTTGTTTGTTCATTTCTTTTTTTCTTTGCTTTCAGTTTTATATTCCGCATACGAGTGAAATCAGGCAGTTTTTTGTTTTTTCTGTCTGGCTTATTTCACTTAGCATGATGATCTCCAGGTTCATCCATTTTGTTGCAAACGGCATTATTTCATCTTTTCTTACAGCTGAGTAATATTCCATTGTGTATATGTACCACAGCTTCTTTATCCAGTCATCTGTCGCAGGGACCTTTGGTTGTTTCCATGTTTTGGCCACTGTGAACAGCGCTGCAATGAACATTGGGGTACATAAGTCTTTGCGGACAAAGGTTTTCAAGTTCTTTGGGTAGATCCCCAGAAGGGGG
>PVJL010020418.1:0-12179 GCA_004026885.1 Lyroderma lyra
GGGGCCGGGGCGCTGAGCTGTGACGCGGGGCGGGGTTAGGGGCTGGTGGCAGGGCAGCAGCACACGGTCCTGGTCACCTGGAGTCCAGACGCTGAGACGTCTCCACAGGGGGCTCGGGAGTAATCCGCCATCAGGGCCTGGAAACCCCCTGAGCAAATACCGCTCTGTGATAAAACTTTATTTTATGGGTCACAGCGTGTCCCATAAAGTGGAGCCCTAAATCTAAAAACAACACTGGCTGCTGTGACCTGACTGCCATGACGCCGCTGACGTGTTTGCACGTGAAGGTGCGGGAGGTGTTGTTGGTTTTCCCCCGGTAAGGGGTGGGTCTGCCGTTGTGTGTAGGGACGCAGCCTTGAGACACCGGCGCCCTCTCTTTCATTCATTGCACAAAAGGCAGGGCCCAGGGGCCAGGTTCTGCTGGGGACAAAGAGATGATGCTGGTCCGTGCCGTCGCCACAGACCCTGAGACTCAGTGCGGCTGGTCCCCACGCAGAAGAGGCCGGATGCAGGTCCCTGGGCACCTGTAGGCTGGTCAAGCAGACTCCACAGAACTGGCCTGCAGAGCCCAGCGTGGCACCCCTCAATTCCCATGTTTACTGCGCCCCTGGACCATGCTAGAAGGCATCCGAATTAGCACATATTTCACGCTTGTCTTGTGAGTCTGAGTAAGGGACCGTCACAAAAGTAACTGCCTTCGGCCCTGCCCCTGGGCCTCTGGAGTTTGTCCTAAGTGGATGCGCCTTAGCACGGTCAGCCCTCCGCGGAGTGGCCCCAGGTAAACATGTCAGTTCTCTAGGCCGCAGCTTACTCGTCGGTTAAAGGACAAACCGAAGAGGGTGGGTTGGATGGCACCGACGGTCCCTCCTACAGCCCGACGTCGGGGCCGCACGCAGGCGCACGTCTTCGCGTTTCTTGTCTTCATTTCTGCAAAGCAGCTTCTGAGAATTGTTCTGACTGGATTGCCAAGTCAAAGATGAAATAGTTGCTGAGTGCGTTTGTTATTTTATGTCATTCCTTTCCCACTAGCTAATCTACTTTGCAGAATATTTCAGGGTCCTGGTGAAAGGGAAGCATAAGAAATGGTGCGGCTAAATTTGCATTTCGTCCTTGTGCCGTCCCACAGATGCGTTCGTTAGTCCCGCAGATCCCCACGGAGGGCGGACGGCCCCACGGTGCCCGCGTGCTGCACACCGCCAAGTCTGCAAGAGGGGGAATCTCCTCTTTAAAAGCCCACCGTGATGGTGAGTTCTTTAAAAAATGATACATTTTAACGTAAATAAAAAGATTCTAAACATTTACATAGAAATCAGCCTCGCTGACTTTTTAGACGGTTTCGCTAAGGCGTCTACTGAGAGGCATGCGCTGTGGGGTGTAAGCTGTGCACGGTGTGACAGTGATTTGTTTGTGGGTGTTTCCGGCTGTCTTCTCCCCAGCACCCCTGCTCCCCATACCCAGCCCACGGGTTGGCATGACAAGTGTCTTTGGGACCAAATTTTCTCATCTCAGGCCCAGGATTTTTTTTATTTCCTAATGATAACAATGTATGTTTTAAAAATATTAAAGGCTAGTATCAAGTTGTGCTATGAAGCTTGTCAAAGTAAAAGCATCCGGACCTGTATTGGAGCCAAACGAGAGGACGTGCCTGAAACAACTCTCAGCAGACAGGGAGATGCTCCCCAGGTGACGGCTGGCACGGACACGAAGGACGGATACAAGGAAGAGGCCAGCAAGGTGGGAGATGCAAGGGCGGGAGTGGGTGACCGGATCAGCCACGAGACCCTGTGCTCTCCGGGGGGTGGCTGCCCTTTCCGGGGGCCTGACAAAGCTGTATCAGCCTAGATGCAACACACACAATGGACGAGCTTGAAACAGAAAAAAATTTTAAATAGAGTCTAACAGGCTAGAGTCTATCTTTCTGAGAGTCTGTATGGATTTCGCTTGAAAAATAGACCTACGTCCCACGACCCAGTTCATTCTTTCTAGCAACTGGTCGGCAAACGCTGGCCGGCAGAGCAAAGCTGGCCGGCCAGCAGGAACGGCACTGGTCTCGAGTTAACAAGGGATTTTACATTTTTTAAAAAATGGATGTGTGAATGTCCACATAATAGCCTCAATTTTGCCTCTTGGCTCTGAAAGCCTAAAATATTTACTCTCTGGCCCTTTAAGAAAAATTTGCCAACCCTGTTCTGCTTGAAAGGGGCAGATAACTCGTCTGGTGTTTCAGCAACACCTCCTGACAGGACCACGTAGAGTAAACCTGAAAACTCGGGTGAAAAAAAGAAGGAGAACGTTTCACGCAGATGATGCAGCGCTTCCTACGTTTACAAATGTGTCTTTGATGATATGACTAATCTCTGTCTCCGTGGTTGATGTGATTCAGAGTCCGGGTGTCAGAGATGGTTCCATTTAGTGGGCGAAGCAAACAAAGTCACCCCCCAAATGCCCAGCGAGGATGATACCAATACAGAGAGAGAGACCGAGAGCCTGCAGGATTCAGTGTTTCTAACTCCAAATGGGAAATTGTTCTCCTGCATGTGTTGCTCTGCGTGTCTGTAGGAAGGTCCCCACATGGTGTCCTGGGCAAGGTGAACAGCGGTGCTTTTCTCGCCGTGACACAGATGCGGTGCATCCATGGGTTAGTGGACACTTGGACGTGAAGGACGTCCCCAGCTCCCGAACGTCGTACATGGAGCCGAGAGAGAGAGAGAGAGAGAGGGGCCCAGGTGTGCAAAGGGAGCTCGGGTCTCTGCAAGGGTGGAATACCTTTGAGCGTTTCGAAACACACGCGTTTGTGTTTCTCGGGAAGTAACGCTTCTGAAACAATGAGAACCGACCCGGTTCAGGCTGTTCTGGTACAGTCAATACCGCCACCTGCTGGCCCAACAGGAAGACAGTTTGTGACACATCGTTTTTACGGTGACGATGACACACCCCGCCGCCGCGCCGGCCCCATGGTGGTGCACCACCGCTCAGTGTCTTCTCTTTGCCTATGACCTTCACAGCCATGCGCCTTTCTGGGCGACGCTTTTTGGGGTATAAGTGAATTTGTATAGGGATCCCAGATAGCCACAAATCGCGTTCAACGGACTTCGGAAACCTGGGGGAGGTGCAAGTCTTCGGGGTGTAACAATCCCTTTTGTAAATAGCCCTGGTCCCAACCTTTGCGTGTTTCCATTTTTAAAACATAGCCACCGGGGAGCCAACTTGAGGAGAAGAGGGTGAAACTTGGCTCCGGCCCTGGTCGCTCATGCTGGCGGTGCTCCCTGGGCACCCGCTGGAATGGCAGGGGAAACCTGATGTCCTCTGCGTTAGGTCCAGTCTTCCCAGGGGAAACCTGATGTCCTCTGCGTTAGGTCCAGTCTTCCCAGGGGAAACCTGATGTCCTCTGCGTTAGGTCCAGTCTTCACGCCCACAGAAACAGCACGACCGCGAGGGGGACACGGATCGAATCACAGATGGCTGCGCACGCCCGCTCACGGCAAACAGTGAGGGGGGAAGCACACGTTTGACTTTGAAAATTAATTTAGCCCAATGTTTTTGCTCCTGGAATACGTTATTTTTTAAATCAGGTTTGGAACAGGGAGCCTGCCGACAAGAGGGCCTGAATGGAGAAATCCGCGTGAGCAACATTTGTGCTTTGAAAAGTGGGGCGGCGGAGGGGGACCCGACTTAGGACAACCTCCATGAGAGCGTACGTTTTCTGTATTTTATGACTTTAGGTTGGCTAAAATAAATCTGCCCAAAACGGTCATCCTGCACTTCAAGTTTTCAACGCGCCGGACTCCAAGAGTAGCCGAAACGCCGGAAGACAGTGAGGTCTGGGTCCCGGGGGAGGATTGTAGAGTTTCAAGCTGAGAAACCAACTGCCCCCCCGCCCCCCGCAAACAGAAAAAAGAATAATTCATTATAGATTTGGACTTGAAAGTAGCTTTTGTAATAGTGGAAGTCGGGGATAAATCACTGAAACCACGTCCGTATGAGCACACACGTCAACCGTTTCGGTTAAGAACAGATTTCGGTTTTGTGTCCATAAGGCAACAGCTTGTTTTCAGCGATCTGTCTCCTTGGACTCCGGGGAAGTTTCCAGACTCCTGGACGACAGCCCGGGGGTTCGTTCTTACTCTCGTCGGCCTGCCTGGCGTGTGCACCGCCTCACACACTAGTAAACTACTGCTCACTCACGTGACGTCGACTTCTTGGACTGAGAGATGCTGTAACGACATGCGTGGAAGAGATGCGTGGAAGCAGCCAACGCTCGTGTCCGGACAGTGAGGCCACTGCAGCACCCAGCGCGCTTCCACGTCGGCTGCTCCCACGTCGGCTGCTCCCACGTCGGCCGCTGCAGCACCCAGCGCGCTTCCACGTCGGCTGCTCCCACGTCGGCTGCTCCCACGTCGGCTGCTCCCACGTCGGCTGCTCCCACGTCGGCTGCTCCCACATCGGCCGCTGCAGCACCCAGTGCGCTTCCACGTCGGCCAGGACACGGGTGGGGGTGACACGCGTGGGGAGGCGTGGGGCACTCGGCTTCCTAACTGCATGGGTCCTGCCACCTGTTTTTTTCTTTTCTTTTCTTTTTTACCTTTTTCATGCCGTTGACACATTCATGGGTCCCTTGGCTTCCACTGTACTCAAAAACAGTCTTTGGGGGCTATACATTTATTTTTATAGTTGCTGTTGATGCATGAAATATGGAAAATAAAATCCCAATGGCGTCCACGTGATTTCCAAATCGGGGTCCTAGGTTAAAAGGGGACCCCACGACTAGACGCGGACACTCCTTACAGCTGCTGAGTCTGCGCAGGGCAAGAGGTCAATCACCGAAAACCGCTCTCAAACAACGTGTCCTGCTCTCTCCTACCCTCCACGGAGACAATCCCCCCGATGAGCCCCCGAATCGTCTGTTCATTCATTCATTCATTCATTCATGCACTCATTCCTCTGCGTAGTTTACTGAGGGCCCATCGTGGCAACACCTGTGCTACTAACACGTGCAGAGAGAAGAGGTTAAAGGGAAAAGGTGCTTTTATACTTTTGTGTAATTCGCATTTTTCTCCTCGTGGGTATTTCGACCCCCTTCTAGGAGGCCGGGCTCTTCCTCCACGTCAGCACCGCTCCCCAGAGGGCCGGTCTGCTCAGAGGCAGCCTCGGGTTTCATCAAGGATTCCCAGGACATCTAGTTCAGAAGCGTATTTAGGGAACTGCAGACTTTAAAAACTGCTGGCATGCCACATTTCCATACGAAGTCAATATGGATTAGCCCACTACACACTCGTACGGCAAGTCCCTCCCTTCCCCTTCCCAATGGTGTGCTTTAATAAGAGCTTAGTTCCAACACGCTCCCAGTAGCGATCCTGACTGGGTAGATTATCACAGACGAGCGGTTCTTCCCCCGTGTCTCTGGGATCATTGCTACCATTACCCGGGACTTTTGGTCTGCACCTCGGGGTGCACGCAATGTATATTCATCGAGAAGTATCAACACGCTGAAACCACACAGCACGCAGATACTGGTACCGACGTAAAGCAAACCACAAGGTAAACGAGTTAGTGCCGGTGCTTTTCAAAGACATCGGCTTACACGATGTGGAGATCTATTACCTCACACAGGGGGCAATCCCGGGGTCGCGGTTTCCACATGCAGCCACTCAGCAGCAACATGAGGAACTCACTGTTCTGCGTGGCCACCGGCAGCCCTGCAGTGGACAGAGTAAGGCCCCCCGCCCCCCAGAGATGTCTGTGCCCCAATCCTAGAACCGGTGAGCTTGGGGAGAGGCAGGTCATTACAGAAAGTAGCCTTGTGTTTTCATTGTACATGTCGGTCTGCACGTTCTTTAAGCAAATGAATTCGTGGCCGCGTGGCATTGGCCTCAGCCCACCGTGAACGAAATCTCGTTACGGCATCCAAGCCGAGCACGGTCCTGCCTGCGAGCCAAGTCGACAAGGCACGTAAGACCGGACAGTCACACGGGTTATTTGCAGGTCAGGAAAGGATGTTTCGAGCACTTTTATGCTGACCTTATATATTACTTACACGTGGACGTTACACAGGCACGTGTCACTGTTGTCACGACGTTTTAGGACAATCGGGGTTATGGGTGCCGTGCAGCGTACGTCGTATGTTTTTTGCACTTACCAACAGTGGGAAATAGGCCCCTCGCGTCTTCGCAGAGAGCTTCCGGTTTTCAGGAACAGACCCAGGTGCTCAGTGGGCAGCGCTGGGGTTTCCCGCCCGCGCCCCCCGCCTGCACGTGCGCAGCCACGTGACCGCCGCCGCAGGTCCCCCGGCTGCTGCGTCTGCGTCTAACGTCTAACCGCCTTTCCGCTTCCACTCCTGCGCTCCCCACCTCTTCCCCTCGAGGCAACCGAGCGACTCACAACTGGGGAAAAATAGACACAAAAGTCACGATGTGCATAATCGTTGAGTGTACGGGTCCGTGGCACGGGTGCATTCACGTTATCCATTCCCACAGCTGCAGCGTGCCCCTCCACCCCGACTCCCACCCCCCACCCCCATCCCCACCCCATCCCCACCCCCGGGTCGGCCCACGCAGGTCGGCCCATGCAGGTCGGCCCACAGCAGGGCGCGTGCCCTGGGGAGGTACTGGGGACCGCGCCCCCCAAGGACCCAGGAGACTATGCATGCAGGCGGCTTCAAAAGCACTGAGGTTGCGTGGAGAGCTGCGGAGTTGGCTCTCTGTTACCTGTCACCTTTGAACACCGCCATATGGGCTAAGCGTACTTCCGAAGTACTGGTTCTGAAAGGCATGGGTCCATGACCAAGACGGACCGGCTGTAACGGCAAGAGCAGGGTTGCTGCTCGTCCGGCTCCAGGAGAATTAGTAATGGAAACCCCTGCAGACCCATCCAAACGGCAGCAGTTGGAAGGACGGGTGACTCAGGCGTTGACGAGGATGTGGGGAGATGGGGAGTGGCACGTGGGTGTGCACACTGACACAGTCATTCTGGAACACCGCCCGTTGTTTTGTGAAACTGTCGTCTGTCCTCTGACCCGGCCACCCCACTCGTGAAGTTTCGCAATGGGGCTTTCACACCTGCAAGGTGTGGCCCTGGTTCCAGGCCACGGGGGAGCGGCGGGATGATCTGGGAAGAGATGCTCCTGCCCTCCAGGCCTGTCCCAGCCACCGTGTCTGAGAAAGGGAAGAAATAGAGGCCATCTCCATCCGGGACTGGAACCGAGAGCTGGCGTGCTATCAGGGGGCCTCTGCAGTCCTGGTGGGCTCCTGCCGGGCCTGAAGCTGTGTCTCCAGGAAGTATGGCCTTGGGGGAGAGTGCAGGACTGGAAGCTGGGTGACAGGGACCAGTTAGCACAGAGTGGGTGCAGCAAGCTGCAGCATCTCTCTCTGAGAGGTGCCCACCGGCTGTAGTACGGGTCAGCAATGCCCACACGTGAGGGGCCGGCACGGGAGCGCCAGGAGGGGCTGAACTCAGTGAGAACCAGGCTCAGTGATGACAGAGCTTCCTCTTAGAAGAAGACTGTGTGGAAGCCTCCGGGGTCCCCAGATGGCCCAGGAGAGGACAGAAAGTGTCTGTCTGTGACCCAGGTGGAGGCTTGAACTGGTTGTACTCAATATGGAAACAGAGTGAGTGAGGCCGTGCCTGCAGTGCCCCGAGCACGGTGGAGCTGTTCCCACATGCTATCTTCCTTCAGATTTCCGTGTTCTTACTGGATCCTGGCTTCCTGAAAAGCAAGGAACAACATTTAGTCTGCTTCGTATCTCTATGACTTAGCCCAGAGCCTGGGACTAGCAGTTCTCAGAAAATGTTAGCTGAAGGGCACGTGAGGGGACATGCAGGCTGCAGACACAAGTGAGCCATGTGGAGGCTAGAAAAAGGCAGAGGAGAGCCAAAGGAGTCCCAGAAATGATGGAGGAAACTTCCTGAAAGCCCTCTTCACCCCCTTTCTCTATCTATTTAACATAAATATAAATATTCTAGTTAAAGTTAGAAACAAAACAAGGAAGTCCACAATTACCATTATTTGTCAGCATTCTGATGATACTAGCCAATGCAATTAGATAAGAGAAAGAAATCATGGGTTAACCATACCAGAGAAATTGTGGGAGGCACTGGCCCACGAGTAGTCCCTAATACCTCCAGAGATCCTTTGATAAGGGAATGTGAAATCCAGGAAGAATAAATGGGTCAAACAGTAAATGATGTTAGGGCAACAGGACAAACATCTGAATGAAACTGGGTCCCCGTCTCAAATATTAGCTTCATTTAAAATCTAGAGCCACAATAGCTTTAAATGTAAAACGAAGAAAACAATGAAAATACTAATGGAGCATAAGAAATTTAAAAAAAAATAATCTTCACATGGGAAAGGTCTTTCTAATAATGATATAACACTTAGAAGTCATAAAACAAAGACTGTTAAATTAAATATATAATGTATTTTGGAAGTTCAAAAGACCCAAGTGGGATAAATATGTAGAAACTCTTTCACAAGCAAATGGCTAATTTTCCTAGCATTTAAAATACTCCTTATAATCAACAGAAAAGGTTTTTAATAATTTAATAGAAAAACAGAGAAAGGATTTAAATAGACAGGTCTTGGAAAAGTCAGTGCAAACCAATAGCTCGTTTACCCAGCTTGGTTCTAAGGAAAACTTCAAACCTGCATGAAAGTCAACAGAGTAATACGGCCGACTCCCCCTGCCTGACCCGTCACCCAGTGTCAACACTTCTGAACCGGTGGCCATAGGTCTCCATCTACTTCCCTCAGAAATATCATTTGCCACCTTTCAGATGAACAGAATTTTAAAAATATTTGAAACCCTTTGTTGGAAAAAAGATTTAAAAAACATAAAGTCATCCAGTGCTTGAAGGAATGTAAATCAGCTACAGTGTCGACAGAGCAATTTGTTTCTAACTATTAAACCCGTAAACACCTTGACCCAGCGATTCCTTTCCAAGGATTTCGTGTGCAGCTCCGCTTTGCACGTGTGGAAAACTACGCAGCTCCGAAGTTCTTCGTGGTCGCAGCCAACGACTGGGAAGAATTGAAAGGCTACTACTCTGTGGTATGAAAGAAGTAAGAAACTGTGCTGACATGGAGCCATGTCCAAGGTATGTTGGGAAACGAACGTGCAAAGTGCGGCCAAGTGCGGCGGTGTAAAAAGAGGTATAAAAACAAAAGAGGAAACATCCCAAAGGCTGGGAGCAGCAAGTGCCCAAGGGCCGCTCAGAGGGAACTGGGTAGCCTGCGCCTCAGGGCGGAAAGAGAGACGTTCACATTTCCTCTGCGTGCGATTTTAAACCACGCATCATTTCTAGTGTCCACACATGAAACTAAGTTAAAAGTAAAACATCAGTCCGGCAACCACCAGCAGCACTTGTCTCCTGTCAGCCACGGAAGAGACTGATGGCGACTTCTCTTTGGAAATGAAAACAAGTGACTCGTTAAAAAAAAATAATAATCTTTCAAATTCAAAAAGAAATTAGTGAGCAACGACCCCTGACCTTGGTTTACAATTTTAAAAGACCGTAATCATGAGGAGAAAATACACTTGAACTAAGAGAAGCAACAAGAATGAGTAAGTGTGGACTTGTGGTCTGAGAAATAAGTATCCTGTGAAAGGCACTGTGTGCCAGTACACACACACATACACATACACACACACACGGATGCGTGGACGCACACACAGACACACAAACATGCACACACGGACATGCGAACACACACAGACACACAAACATGCACACACGAACACATAGACACACACGTGAACACATATGCACACAAGGGCCCACACATGGACACACACATAGGCAAACACACATGGACATGCACATGTGGACACACGGACACACACACACACACATGGACACCCAGGTGCACACGTGAACACACACAGACACGCACGTGCACACAGGGACATGCACACATGGACACATACACAGATATGCACGTGGACATGCGTGTGTGTACACATACACGGACACACAGACACACACATGGACATGCACATGCACACATGACAGCAGGAAAAGCATCTTGGAAGATATTGCATGTGAGGTGAGAACGTCCATGTCTGTAGGATCAGATGAGCCAGACAGACAGACAGGAGGAACATTCCAGGCGAAATGCAGGGCCTGTGCACACTGCTTGGATACTTTTGAGGAGTGAAAAAAAATGAAGACATCTACGGATACATTGATCACAGGTCACGGAGATATTTGCAAACTCTGCCTTCGTGCTTTTGCTTCCTGTGGTCTTGGAGCCACGTTAAGCAACTCAGGCGTCGTCTCTGGGGTAGCTCATCGCTCATGGAGGTGTACTGACATTAACTCCACACCGTTTTTTTTTTTTTTTTAGCCAGCACAGGAGGAAGTTATACTCTGCCACCCACCTCGTTTCCACATAATCTACCAAGTAATGAGGCAGACAGACCAGGCCGTATGTGCCAAACTGTCTTGGGCTTTGAGCATGTAATATATTGGCCTATTTCTCCTCCCTAAGAAGGAAACTTTGCTCTCATATTTCTTTCTGTGAGCAAGACAAATGCAGGCACATATTTCACAGGAGTTTAAAAATGCATAATTTCAAGTTCAAGAATGTTCCTTAATGGCCCTCTCCCCCTCTTCCTCATTCGGGTCAATCAGATACAGATGCTCCGAAACGAGGGTGGAGAGGATGTCTCCTTCCACACGAGATTTATGTCAGCGGGAATGCGGTGTGAGCGCGGTCCGCCCAGGCCGGCCCTGCGCAGCGTCTGCGTGTACCTTTGCGGGTGACAAGCCACACGTGCTTGCTCTCCTGCAGCTGGCTGAGGCCGTGGGCATCGGCGCGGCGGCCAGGGATGGGTGGTCCCAAGTGAGTCCACCCAGAAGCACCCTTTAAACCACGTCTGTGTGACAGGCCCCCTACTGCCCCTGACGGAGTTGTCCTGAGCCAGTGTGCTCCCCGTCAGCTGTGCACACAGACCCCCGGTGGGCGCACGGGGGACCGGGTGCCGGCAGCGTGCTGTCTGCTCCTGAGCACTGGCTGCGACCCCTCCATTCGGGCCTCCGCTTCTCATCCGAGAACGAGGCGTCTGCCCCAGGTGACCACCGACGTGCCTGCTTGCTGGAACGTTCTGTGAATGGATCTAGTGAACATGTTAAAAGCCCCCAGACAGGTGGAAATGGCAGTCAGATGTTGACTTAGCTATGAGACAAGTAAGATCATAACAAACGTCCTTGCGTTGCTTCGTACTGTCATTGGTGCCAGCCGGCTATTGGGAAACAATGTTACTTTGATCTGGATTCAGTTCCGGGAACACGGGGATCGCGGGGGAGGCTGTGGATCTGGGTACAGCGCGTCCCGGTTACACCCCATGATTCCCCACCCCACCCCCAGATCTTCCCTGAAAGACGGCTGTTCCAGACCACTGGGGCGTCTATACGTCGGGCCGTGCCGTTTCCAATGAGCACAAGCACACACAACAGTGAGGTGCACGTGTGCCCGTGGGGACGTCAACACCTCTCACCAGGAAGGGCCACGCGAGCCCAGCCTCGCCCCTGCAGACCCGGCCGGCCAGCCCCCGCCACAGGTGAGAACGCACTACTGAGGGGCTGAGGAGGGGCCCCCGCCCTTCACCCCCCATCCCCAGATACTCTCAGGCGACTGCTCCGAGTTGCAGGCAGGGGATGCGCCCCACCCCGGGGCACCTGCAGGCAGCGTCAGCCCCCTGCAGCCCAGCTCCCAGCTTTCCGTCTCACCTCCCTCCCTCTCCTGCTTCTCCTCCATCCTTTTCGACGTTTTCCTGTGTCCCCAGGCGATGCCCGCCCACAAACCAGAAAGAAGCAGCAAAAATAGTAAGACGACGCACAACTTCAATGGAGGACAGTCGCTGGCACAGGTGACAATTCATAGTGAGTGTGTGTACTTAGTTGCGCCCCCAGCTGTGTGCCGCAGGGTGTGTGGGTGCCCTCCCCTGTGCTGTGAAGTAAGTACGGTGCTTTGGTCTCACAGTGACCACACCGGAGGCATAAACACGAGTTCCCGGTTTTCGTTGGGGGTGAAATCTTTCCTGTTCGAACTAGAAGCATTGGCTCCTTGCTATCCCCACACACCACACATATACATGTACACCACCCACATATGCACACGCACGCGCATGGACACACACACACAACACTACCTCGTGCCCCACCTCATCGCAACACCCCAC
>PVJL010020419.1:0-12118 GCA_004026885.1 Lyroderma lyra
TGTATGCATTTTTTTTGACACCCTCTGTATACCACCTCTGGCTCAGTGTCCTCATCAAAAGAAAAACAAATGGGTACAGTACTGGTAGCCAGTTCATTTGAGTGACCTTACATATATAAAGCACTTAGTTTGGCATTTAGTAAGCATTATGTAAGTGTTATTATTATAGTATTGGCCTTTGGTGATGAATCATTTGAGCTTTTGTTACATTTTTATTACATAGTTACATGGAGATGTTTAAGGTATGTGAGATTACTAAATTGGCTTCCCCTTTGCTATTTTTTCCTTTCTAGCTGGTGTACATGATGTTCACCCCTTGGGCTCCTTTCCTCTAGACGCTCGTTTAGCATGACAGCTTTGACTCAAGTGCAGTTGTGGCCTCTCCAGAATTATTCCTGTTCCCTGTCTAGTCTTAGATTAGCACTCTGGCTGTGGCGGTGGAATGAATGTGGGCTCAAGTCAGATAAACCTGCTAGGGTTTAAAATCAACCTCTTCCACTTCACTAGTCTAAACAAGTCGTTTAACCTGTCTCAGCCTCGATTTTCTTATCTGTTAAATAGGAATAATGCTGCCTATTTTACAGCATGGTTGTAAACTTAATAACCTATGTTTTAAAAAAAAAATCACTGGAATGGAAAATGGCTTGGTTTTCATGTGATCCTAACAAAATTATTAATAGTGCCTCCTTTCTCTCAAAAATCTCTGTTTGGATAATAAATTATGTGATCATTTTATCAAAATGCTCAGAGTTCCTTGACTAGAATTGTCATGCAAAGGGCACTTTTACTTTTCTTTAGTACTATTAATTGCTTGGCATTAATATGTTTTGTGGACCAAGTTCAGCTAGGCAATAAACATTTGATGAATGTCCATCCACTATGTTAAAGTGTCTGCTGATCTGCCAAGCTATGGTTATGAAAACAGTGAAGGTAATCTTGAGTAATTAAAAGGAGATTGGAGATTTAAGGAATAGTTGATAAAAATGTGCTTCTTTATGCTTTTCTAGGTATACCTTACAAATTTGAACTGCAGCAGATGTTGGAAGAACCCCAATGGGGATTAGTGTTTGAAAAGACAAGGTGGATAATAGAAAAATACAGGCTTTCCCATAGGTATGTGCTGTGGTTTGAGATGGTTGCTCATCTACAGTGTTTCTCATTAAATTATGTTTTAGAGAAAACCCAAGTTAAATATAAAATTGTGATGTATGGGATCAGTGATAGTTTATTACAGAACTGATTAGTTTATAGTATTTGTTTCACCGGTTTGTTTTCCTGTTTCTTCCAACAGCAGCGTCCCCATGGATAAAATCTTTCGCCGGGATTCTGACCTGACTTGTTTGCAGAAAGTAAGCTGCCTTCATTTTAATTGGTTCCATTGTTCACAGATTCTAAAGCTATTCATCTTGATGTGTTTCCCATGATGCCTAATGCTTTGTGGATACATTTTCTTTGTATTTCCTTTATTGCTTTTTTCTTTCTAAAATTAATTCCCAGGAGATAATTAGTAATGTGTTTTGTTGCCTACACTTGCATATAGAAAAAATACTACATTAGAATAAATTTGTCAGTGTTGGCTGATAAATTTCTTAGCAGATTATTATTGTACACAATGGAGAACATTTTTCTCATTTATTAAATTCAGAAGCACCACGTTTCCATTTAGCTTTAACAATTGATCATTTTGAAGAATGATAGTATAAATCTAGCAATTAAATTTAAATGGTCATCTTACTTAACTTTCTGGTAGGAAATAAGAGTCCTGAATTCTTTTTATTTCATTTCTAGTTTTGTTTATGAGCATAATGAGTTAAGAGCAGTAGACTGGCAACATTCGTCTTTTTTTTGGTAGCAGTTTAGAACTATAACATTTAAACACACTTGAGTTTCTTTTTAATATTTTTTGCCCTCTTCCATTATAGCTACTTTATCTTTGTTTTGTTGGAAGGTTAATATGCACATTTCCCTGGAAATAGACTCTAGCATCCTAATTTTGAAATGGTAGAGTCCTGTGTTTGTATATACATAGATTTTTTTTTTTTTATCCTACAGCATTATTTTCCTTTGTAAATGTAACTACTAAAGAGAAGAGCAAAGTCACAAATTCCTCCAAAGTAGAAAGCATCACACATGTACATACAATCTCAGGTTGGTTTCCTGATACAAATCATAAAGGAACTCACCTAAGCATTCCTCAGCAGTGACTTCCTACATTCCAGCTACATGATTATTGCATACAAGTTTATCTTCATCCACATTTAAGGAGAATGTTTCTCATTTGAGTAATAGAAAATGTGAGATTTGGAAAATGTGAGATTTATCATTAAATAAGGAAGTAATGCAAACCGTTCCTCCTCTTATACTTTTTGTATATTTAAATATAAAACTTTTCTTTTCAACTAGCTTTTGGAGTGTCTGAGGAAAACTCTGAGCAAAGTGACAAATTGCTTCATTGCTGAAGAATTCTTGACTCAAATAGAAAATTTATTCCTTTCCAATTATAAAAGCAAGCAAGAGAATGGAGTGTCTGAAGAGAACTGTACTGTGGGTCCAAAAGAATAGTTAATGCAATTATTTTAAAGTAAGACATTTTAATCATGACACAATAGATCCTACTTTCATTTACAATCTTGAAATTATTGTAATTTAGTTAGCAGTGGCACATAGTTGGTATTTTTTCTCTAGTTCACAAAATCCAAACTTGACCATATAAATCATGTGACAAGAAAGAGATGTGGGCTTGTTTTCATGTAGTGATTATGAGTGTTGTGTAAACTAGGGTCTGCCTCAGGGCTCTGTCCTGCCATGGCCAGTAAGCAATGCGGTAGACTTGAAGGGCTGTCTGCTTCACTGTTGTATGCAGGTTAGTAAGTGGAATGTGTCTCTAGTTTTTATTTCTATACCCTGGGCATTCCGTTTTTCATATCTCATGCCTCATTTGGAGCACTTGCATTCTTTTCGTGTTTTTGGTGAGATTTGTTTATGGTTGTAAATGAGATACGGATGGGTGGTCACTGAGGTAATTAACATGGTTGAGAAATACTAATTTAATGAATCTAACAACATTCTATGGAGGCCAGAGGAGGCATAAGGAGAAAAATCTTTAAAATAGAGGAGACCCAAAGGAGAGAATCAGGTTACCAGATTTATAATGATAGGTATTTGCTTCCATTTTATTTTACAGGATATGTCATTTTCTCAGCTATCTGAAACATTTTGTATAGATTTCAGATATATAAAATATTTAGCTTCAGCTGTATATCCACTTAAATGAGTATGTGTGATAAAACCTCATTTAACTGGAACCTCAAACTAGATTTCTATCAGGAGAAAAGGGCAAATTACAATAAAGTTTAAATAAATCAGAGATTTAATTTTAAAAGCAAAAACCCTTCCAGGACATATTACAACGCATCCCAGTTTCATATACTTTCTGAATCTAAAACAGGTCAGCAAACTTTTTATGTAAAGGGACAATAAGCCAATACCTTAGGCTTTGCAGGCCACGTACTATCTCTGTGAGTCATTCCTCTATATATTTTTACAATCCTTTAAAAATGTAAAACCGTTCTTAACTCATAAGCCTCACCCAAAAACATGTTGCTGGCCATTATCTTCCAACTTCTGCTCTAGAAAATTGCAAACTTTAGAGTTGATTTTCAGATGCCTGAGCCTGAGACCTTGGCAAGTCTCACATCACCTTCAGACAGCAAAACTCAAAATTGTGATTTACATTTAAGTACATTTTCAGGTAAACAGGCATGCTGTCTGATTTATCCTAATAGATTTTAGTTTATTTCTATTAACCATAGAATTGATTTATATTGTACCCATTCTCCAAGCATTCTTATTTAGTATCAGGTTTATTACATCTAATCTAGGTATAATTCTTTATTTTTACTTTAGGTTGTAATCAATAGCCAAGGAAGAATAAGGCAGTATTGGAAGAAACAGTAAGCCAGTTTTAGATGCCCTGGGTCTTAACTCAACCTTGTGATTTTGGGGAGCTAAGCTTACTTTCTCTGGGCTTAAATTCTTGTGTAACTGAGGTCTAAGTTATCTTCTTAGCATCCTTCCAGGTCTAAAATCTTATGGTGCATTCTAATTGTTGGACTGCTCACCTGGAACTTTATGTGATGAAATGGGACAATTCCCAAATTAAGTGAATGTTTTTGATGAAAACTGGTACTATGGTATTTTCCATTTCTCTGTATGCAGTTGGGATAAACATTGAAATGTAACCTATAAAACAATTGATTTTGGAACCAGGGGTATAAAAGCTCTAGACCAAAAATCAGGAAACCCTAGACCTTACCTAATTTGGTTACCAGCTTTGCTGGTGACAGTGATAAAATCACATAACTTGTCTAGAACTCAAGGCACTTCCCCTAATTCAAGAGTCTAAATTTTATGATTTAATATTTCCTTCTTATATAGAAAGACTGTGATTCTGTAAGAGGTAGCAATTCATTCTTTTGTACTCTTCCTTTTGACATATTTTCCTCATTGTACATTGTACTAGAATCCTGTAAAGTGGTATTAATTAGCTTTTGTGACTGACATTTTCCTATAATGTTAATGAATTTGGGTAATGGAAAATAATGGAAATTGTTAAAAATTTAGTTCTCAGATCTGGGTCCTCTGCATGCCAGTGGTTAACCATAATTACTAAGCCATACTATACCATGAGGAACTCAAAGATGATGATCCTCAGAGTTTAGAGCTTTGAGAGCACAATTTTTAAAATATTACTGAGTGTTTTTTTTTCTGATGATAGAGTACATTTATCTTATAAAATATTTTTTAAAAAACAAGCATAAATAAAATAAAAATATCTCGATCCTACTAAAAACTCACAGTTAACATTTTAGTATGTAAATCCTTCCCGTTATTTTGTTGTTAGTATAATTTTAGAACATTAAAAGTCGTGATATTTTCCTCCCATCTGCCCTCATTCATTCTCCCTACTTTAAAACATTTTTGCATCTGCAGGTACCCAATTTTCTGTCATTGCTGAACTTGGGCTACTGAGGGTGGTTCAAGCCGGGGCTTAGGAGAACCACAGAGGAAGTCTAGAACAGAATGGCAGTGTAGTACGGAAAGTTCAGGAGGCTGGTCTCAAAGGCAAACCTGCCTCTAGTAATATTTCCGGGAACAGCGATAGGTGTTAAACACACCCAACTCTCTTCAACCTGATCTGGTTCTTACTATTACACAATGACAATAAAGTAAAGAACTGGATTTTTTTTCTTTTTCCAGATTGACTGGTAGAAATTGATACTGGTACTTCGCCACTGTTAGATTTAGCTCTCTTTAAAAAAATCTAATCCCAAAGTAACATTCCAAAAAAATAAATAAATAAAAAGTAATGGAATGAGATCAACAAGATCAGACTCCTTCCCCCTCCCTCCTTTAGCCCTATATTCAAAAATACATTATAACTTCCACAGGCTTTGGACCTCTTCTTTCATAAAAAATTGAAAGATAAAACATTATAATTGTATTTGTATAAAAATGACTTTAATATATATAAATATGTCCTTCAATCTAAAAGTTTGTGTTTTGCTTCTGAATTTAAAATAAATTAAAACATTTTCACAGGCCTCTAAAAGTATTGTGGGCCTGAGGCATAATGCCTAATAGATAAGTTGACCCTGAAAGGTGTCCTTAGAAAACAACAGTTGCTGTCCTTCCCCTGTAAAACCCACCTCGCAAACCCCACGGTTGCTTTGCCACCCCAGCCAAGAATATTGCAGATCCCGCAGCTTTAGATCTATACACTTGAACTTTGTTCTTAAAACTCAGGAGTATTGCTGGGACCATTCATCCTTAAAGGAAAAAAAAAGATAGGAGGCAGTGGTTAGTTTTAGTTTCCAGGTAGCTGTTTTTGTTCTGATCCTTAATCTATAGTTCTGAAACTCATGCCACATATCCTACCCTTTTTCTCCCTTCATTTCCCTTGAGCCCTTCTTCATCCCTACTCCGTCTGCTTCTTTCCTCTCAGCAAGTAGGCTCAGGTCTTTCATTCTGTCACTTGCGGAAGGCAGGACCTGAAGAGTAGACATGAACAGACCCATTCAGATTTCTCAGAGGCTGGTTCGTGCTTCCCCAGCCTTCTCTCCGTAACTTTGCTCCCACATAGGAGTGGGTGAGGTTTGCAACGTGCAGACTGTAAGCAGGGTTAGAGTTCCTGTAGCTCTCTGGGCAGCAGAGGAGACTATGGCCTCAACAGACCAACCTGAGCATACCACCTTCGCTTTACCTTCTTCCTGTTTATCTTGCTGGGTCCTCATGAGGTGAGCTCTAAGACCTGGAGGAATGGATACAGTCAGGATGCCCTAGGATTGATGCTTTGTCCCATACCCAGATAAGAGCCATATGACACGTGAACACCTGAGATGTAGCTACCTATCCTCAAGTCATCAGCAGATATCCAGGTGATGGATTTCTCAGTGGAAATTAAGTCGGTACCAAATTTTGGGTTTTTATAAATCTACATTCTCTTCTACCAATAGCTACAACTAAACCTAGAGTCATGCGTTATGGCAGTTAGGAAAACTTACTTCACCCAAGCACAAAGAAAACACCTAAGTTTTTTTATCATCATCTGCTTCATCAGAGTTAATACAAATTTAACAAATTTGATCTGCATCTCCAATTTACCAGTAGTTTAAATAATTTTCCTATATATTAATACCAAATTTTGCAATATTTCCAGAAAATCACTATGGATAATAATGTAACATACTTTAGCTTCATTCCTGACCTTTTCTTAAATGGTCTTATGTGTGCTGTTGTCCCAAACTATTTCTCTTTTTTCATTTAACCTGTAATTTGTGCCTTCTGGTATTTTATGAATCTTTTAAGCCACCTTAAATCCTTTCTGGAATAAGAGAATAAATATTGTATCTTCCTAATTAAGTAATGATATCTTCTTGTTTTTATTTTCTTCCTTTGAATATATTTATGAATATATTCATAAGGACTTTAATTTCAGGGAAAAATGCCTGATTTTCTATCTTCGAGGTTTCCTGAAATAGCCTCTTAGGAGTTAAGAAGGATGTTAAATAGGATTACATCATTTGTATTCCTACTTCCTAGGTATATCAGAACGTTTGTTTTAACCTATCAATTATAAAATAGTATTTAGATTCTAGCATGATTTAAGTAGATTAGTCCCGTGTCTTTAAATTTGTGGATTTGACATGTAAATTGTATTATGTATAAGTTTACTATGATTATTGATAAACCAGTTGCTATTGTTTTCCCTAAATGTTATCAGTGTTTATGGATTTCTTTTATTTGAATTTTGGAATGTTCTGTAAGAAAATACAATGATTTAAAAACTATTTTGTACATTTAAATATGATGTCATTTTATGTATATTAAAGAATGTTGTAAATGTTAATGTTTGTACAGTTATGAAAGCTTTTTCTCAAAATGATTGAACTCTCTCCCCCATACTTAAGTGTGACATATTATAAAAATGTATGATTTTAAACTTTGGGATTTTATCTCCTGGTTAAAATTAAAGAGAAACACTCTGAAGATTCTATATAAATAAAGTTTTGAAATTAAAGTGGTGAATCATTTGCTCTCATTCTAAATTATCAGTAGCATACATATTGAATTACAAAAAATATCCCATTAATTCAGCATATATTGGTTCAGCATCTATTATGTTGAGCATTGTAGGGGACACGAAGATGAGTAAATGTTGATCTCTTCTCAGGAGAAGCCTTTTAAATAGTTAAGTGGAAAACATAAAACCTGACATGTATGGATAGCTAAGACTCTAAGATACAAACTGGAATTGATTATAAATGCCTGTAAAAGACTTCAAGGGTAGTAGGTGTTTAGACAAATGAGAAATAATTCTCTGGAATGTGAGTAGCGAGATCAATTTGGGGGGGAAGAAATCACCTTTAAACAGCTTGGCAGGGTTTGCTTAAATGACATTTGGGGGAACATGTTGCAGAAGCGATCTTAGCTTGGGCATGCAGGTAAGGCATGAGAAATATTTAGAGTCTTTGGCCATAAGGTAGGTGTATGTGAAGATGTTAATTATGAAGGTAATTCACATTTAGTCAACTTAAGGATACAAAAGGTATAAAGTAAGACAAATATCTCACCTTAAAATCAGAATTAACTCATTATCTGGTCTTTAACTTCCTTGTCTTTTTTTCTACCATATACAAAATTTATCAATTTAAAAAACAACAGGGTCCTACTCTATATGTCTTTGAGGACTTCCCTGTACATCAGCACACAAACATCTCTTCATTCTTTACAAGAGGTACACAGCATTCTGTAATACAAACTTGCCATATTTGAATTGATCACTTTGTTAATTGATGAACTTTAGGTTGCTCTTATTTTTCTATGAAAAAGACCTTTTTTGTACAGTTAGTATTTCTCTAAATAGATCCCCAGAGGCTTAGTTGGTAGATCAAGATCTGTGTACCCTTTAAATTTCATTAGTGTCTGCAGAAATTTTTTCAGTTTCTATAAGCTCATTTTCCTTGTAGTAGATCCACATTCATCATCTTGTTTACAGAATAAATTTGAACTCAGGCTCTTAAATAATAACTTAGGTGGCAAAGTACAATAAAATCCTAAGAGTTCTAATTCCATGAGGCATTTATTTCATTGGAAGTTTATTCCTCTATACAGCTGTTAGGGGTTTTTGCTAATTAAGCATTTGCTGTAATTTTCTGATTGTGGCTAGTATCATACTCAGCCTATAGCTCCAGACCAGCATTGCCTCACAATTCTATTTGTACTGTAATGGGTTTTTCTTACTGTTGCTGTTGTGTTTCTACATCACTGATTCTCAATTATCTTCCCATAGAACGCTGGCTTAAATAAAGTATTATCAGTATTTGCAGAGATAATAGCTATATAAAAAACTTGTGTTATCTTTCATATTTTTCCTGCTACCAGAAACAATTATCAATAGTCAATGGTATTGTATTAATAATGACTGTATAGTGCCAAGTGGGTACTAGACTAATCAGAGGGATCACTTCATAAATTATATAAATGTCTAAGCACTATGCTGTACACCTGAAACTAATTTAATATTGGATGTCAACTATAATTAAAAAAAACACACCCAATTATCAACTCCAATACCTGTTACTGGGTATAAGCAATGATCTGTCCCCCTCACCCCTCCCCCCCCATTAACAGAGTCCACCTCAGAATGCAAAAGAATGGGAAAGTTTGAGAAAGCAACTATGTTAACTGTTTAATTCATTTTATCTAGGTCAGTGATTTTGAACTTATTTTTGTTCCAAATACCTGATAGAATCACTCAGCAGTAATTGTGGCGTCTATTCCCATTGATAACCAGAGATTATCTGGGAGTGGGGGCGGGGGGGGGGAGGCAGAGGGGATTTGCTTTTATGAAATCAGTTTGCTATTATGCAATGCCCCAAATTAGATTCCAGCATCATGGAGTTGAACAGTATGTTAGGATAATTAAAGCTAACTGCTATAACAGACCACCCCTCATTTTCAATGCCTTAACACAGTATAGGTTCTTGCTCACACAGAGTCCATTGCAGGTATTCTGATTGGGTGGCTGTCCTGGGCAGATAGTTTCCAGTAGGAGACTCAGGGACCCAAGTTTCTTTCACGTGTGGCTCTGCCATCTTGTGACTCCAAGTAGCCCAAGCATGATCCGTTTGAGGACGAGGTGAGGGAGAAAGAATGGAGGATCACACACTTGGTACTTAAGAACCCTGGCTTGGAAGTAATACGCACAGTTTTGCTCACAGTCCTCTGGCAGTACCAGTCATATGGTTTCACCTGGAAGCGAAGAGGGGCTGTTAAATGGAGTCCTGATTTAGCAGCTGCTTCTCCGCAAAGCTCTACACTCTGGATGGAGGACATGAATCTCTGTTAGTGAGTAGCCACCTCTGTTCGAGCTGGCTAGGACTGATTTTATAAAGTGTTACAAACTCATCTTCAAATGGGCTTTAAACTACTATGCTTGAGACCCCAGTTCAGGAAGAAAAGTTAACATCACATTTTTTTCTGAAGCCAGAGCCCTAATATTAAAGGAAATGAGTGACTTACGCCTCTCAAATCAAAGCGTCTTAGAGCTGGAAAGGACCTTGGGAACATTGGGGTTTAGAGTCCATATTCTAATATGAGGAAACTGAGGACCACAGAAATAAGCAACTTGCCCAAAGTCACACAGCCAAGTTTGTAGCAAAGGAACCGCTAAAAAAACCCAGTCCTTTTGAGCAATTCCAAATTATTTTCCATTTCACGGGATAAAGAACGGCTCTGAAAATTTTATGGGCAATTCAAATACTCAGTATAATTTATGTTTTAATTTAAAATGTAATTTTGTCTTTCAGAACTGCAAGATCTAATAAATGCCCAGAACATGACTTTTATGGAAAAGTTGACTAAGGAATTACTATTAGAAGTGATGTAATTAATGACACTTTTCTAGCTTTATCTAAGATTAGCTTTATTAACTTTATCTAAGATTAACGACCCCCAAATCCTTGCTGTTTTCTTATAAATCTACAAAGCTTACATTTGTTCTTTAATCATCGTAATGAAACTATTAATATCTTAAGCCACTAGAGGGCACTCCGTCACAGTGTATGAGCACAACGATCTCCACCCTGTGACGCAGCCTGGCTTAGCAGTCAGACAATATTGCACATATGGCTGAATTTGTAAACACGGTCAAACATTCAGTTGTCTAGTTTGTTTTTGTTTTTGTTTTTTGACACTGTGGTTTAGGGGTGAGTTTCTTTATTACATGGTCTCTCCAGGTTAGCCATTTTTCATTTTTGAAGGTATTTTATAAAAATAGCATTCATCCATTCGTGTAGCTACAGTGCCCAAATGCTTTGCACACTGTATTGAATCCCCACAGCAACCCTGCAAGAAGTTTTATTGTCCCCATGTTAAATTTAGCCTTAGAGTGGTTAAGTAACTTATCCAAGGTCGTGCAGCCGGAAATGGCAGACACGGAATTCAAACAGATCTGGAAGATTCTAAAATCAGCTCACCAAACCACCATGTTACTGCTTTCAGAGCTGGAAGGACCTAAGGAACAACTGAGTTCAATCTCATTTTTTTGGTGGGAGAACTGATACCCAGAGATGAGGTGACTAGTCCTAGTAGAAGCCAGACTGACAAATGGAGGCCCTGCATTACACCTCCTGGGAATCTGCCTCCTCTGGAAGAAATGCTGTGCACAGCAATGCTGCACCACGCCGTACCCCGGCGCAGTCGATGAAGCCATGGGACTATTTCTCTTTTAACGAGTGGACAGTAGAAGAACTGGACATTATGGATCAAAATTTTGCTCCAACATGGTCTTTTCCATTATGGCCAACCCTGGGAGAAGTGAATTCAAAAGAACACCTTGCATTTTCAAAAGTAATGAGTCTCTGTGCTTTCAACAGGTCCCCCTGCAGCCAGAGGGATGTGTTTTATGAAGCATGCATTTGAGCATCTGAGCTTGTCCCTTCTCTGCTTAAAGTCTCCAATGGCTCGCTGTGCTTCCTGCACCAAGTCCAACACGGACACTCAGAAGAACCTTACGATGTGCCTGTTTAAACTTTGTATCCTCGGTGCCTAATATAAAATGAGCCCCAGAGTCTGGGTGGGAGCTGAGGGCCCCAGAGAACAGCATCTCCTCATTAGCATCGTGCAGGAAAGCTTCTGGAGACAGAAAGCGACTAGCAAGGGCAGCTCGCTCCACAATTGTGTGTTCCCAGCCCTTCTCCAAAACACAAAGGCAGGTGAGATTATAACCCTATACACATAATTGCATTTTCTAATCAAAAGTACAACGTAACTCGGATAATTAGGAGGCTTTGGTGGCTTCACTATTCTCCATCCCGGTATTTTTATCGCTGCAAGCTGGGGCAGAGGGCGCTCCAACAGGTGTCTGTGACACCTACGCACGGAGAAAACAGGTGGAGATGAAAAAGCAGCCAATGAGGGAGCATCCGTTTTAAGACGACAAAGGTGCCTCGGTACCTGGAGATCGGGCAGTGAAATGGCTCTTCACTCTTAGGGCAACTGGGGTTTCCCTGTCAGGCAAATGGGGACCATGAGTGCCTCATCCTCACTCCTGGCT
>PVJL010020420.1:0-12113 GCA_004026885.1 Lyroderma lyra
CTTTGGCTATCAGTGCTGGTCTGTTTGGAGATTTGCTAGGGTATGTCTGCTGGTCAGGTTAATGGACTGCTGGGTACTGTACTTGTCAGGTTGGTTCTCTATTGAGGGTCTATCCTTGTCAGTTTCCTGGTCTGCAGCGTGGCCTGTGCTTGTCAGGTTGGGTTTTGGCATGGTGTCTCTGTTAGTCAAGCTGGAGGTCGGTGAGTGTGTCTGTTTTGGTAAGTTTGGGATCAGTCTGTGGTCTCTGTGTTGGGCAGATTAGGGTTCTGGAGATCTCTGTTCTCAGTCACATTTCAAATCTGCTTGGGGTCGGTCTTGGTCAGGTTTGGGGTCAGCTATGGTCTCATTGCTGATCTCTGTTCCTGGAGTCTCTGTTTGGTTAACTTCAGAGGTTTGCATTGGGGCCTCTGTTCTGATCAGTTTTGGGTTGTTTTGGGCCAATCTGAGATTGTCAAGTTAGGATTCTTCTGGGGCTCTATGTAATGATAGGATGGGGTATGCTAGCTGTCTGTATGGTTGTCATTTGGATGTTCTGTAGCAATTTTCTTTGCTTCTTAGCATGGGGATGTGCTTGAGAACTGTGTGCCTGATAAGGTCATGAGTCTGCTAGGGGTATCTGGCTGGTCTGTTTCAGGTTGTCTGAGGTCTCTCTTGTGGTCAGGTTAATGGACTGCTGGGTACTGTGCTATTCAGTTTGGCTTTCTGGTTGGGTCTGTTTCTCTATCAGATCCAAGGTCTTTGTTGGTCCCTAGTTGAGTTTCTGCGTTAGTTCTCTTTGTTGGTAAAGTTTGAAGTCGCTGTTGGGGGATCTCTGTTTTGATTTGGTTGGAATCAGTCGGAGGTCTCTGTCCTGAACCAGTTGTGGTTCTTCTTGGGGTGTCTGTGAGGTCAGGTTGCAGTCTTCAGGGGGGTTTTGTGCTGATTGGTTTGGGGTCTGGCTGGCGTACTCTGTTCTTGTCAGGTTGGGGGTTTCTTGGGAGTCTCTGTGCTGGTCATGTTGGGAGTCTTCCTTGGGTTTCTGTGCTGGTTAGTTTGAGTGTCTACCTGATTTCTCTGTGACTGGTCACGCAGAGAGTCTGCTTTGGGTTTCTGCATTCATCTGCTTATAGGTCTGACAGGGGCTTATGTATGGTAATGTCAGGGAACTTCTGTTTTACTGTGTGTCCAGTAATAATAGGGGTCTGCCAGAAGTCTCTGTGCTAGTCAGGTTGGAGGTCACATTTGATCTTCTTGCTACTCAGATTGGGGTCTTTGGGGTACTTCTTTGATCAGGTTGGTGTTCTTTTGGTGATTTCTTTCTGGTCAGGGAGTCTCTGTTCTGATAAGACTGAGGAACTTCCAGGGGTGTCTGTGCTACTCAGAATTGATGTCTGTCTTGGGAGTCTGTACTGCTCAAGGTTTTATTTTCCTGGATCTCTGTCCTTGCCATGAAGTGTCTGTCTGGGATCTCTGTGCCTGTCAGGATGGTGCTATACACTTGTTCGTTTTACCTTGGTCATGTCAGTGGTCTGCTGGGAGCTTCTGTGCCCAGTAATGTTGAGAGTCTGCCTGCAGCTTCTGTGTTGGTGAAATTTGAGGTTGGTGGGGGGGTCTCTGCTCTGATCATATTGGAATCACCCACAGGTCTCTGTGTTCGATAAGTTAGTGTTTTGCTTGGGGTCTCTGAGCTGGGTAGGTCGAGGTTTTATGGGGGTTATGTGCTGACTTAATGGTGGTACATCAGGGGTTCTCTATTCTGCACAGACTGGGGGTCTGCTGTGGGTCTTTTTGCTGGTCAAGTTGGGGTCTACCTAAGCACTCTGTGGTCATAAGTTTGGAAGTCTGCCTAGGGTCCCTATGCTAGTCACTTTTGTGCTCTGTTCAGGGTGTTTGTACCAACTGAACTTTGGGGTTCACCTGGGTTCTCTGTGCTGGTGAGGTTGACGATTGCCTTAGGTCTCTATGTTGATGAGTTTGGGGTCTACTTGGAATCTCTGTATTCATCACTGAGGTATCTGCTTTGGTTCTCTATACTATTCAGCTTGGGGTTCTGCTATGGTCTCCATGCTGCTCATGTTTGAAGTCTGCCTGGGTTCCCTGTGCTAATCAGGGTGGGTATATATACCTGTGGTTTCTGTGTCGATCTTGTCAGCTTTATGCCAGAAATATCTATGTCCAGTCAGATTGGAGGTGTGCTGAGTGTCCTCTCCAATCACAAATGAAGCTGGAAATGGCCTGAACCTAACATCAGTGGGAAAGGTTTAATTCCTGATAGGGGTTATTTGGAAAACAGAGGATATAAGATTCCACCTTAACGGGGCTCTGAAGGTGGGCCCCCTCATTGGAGGCAAACATGAGACATCACTGATGATTCAGCACACCCTCCTAAATGTGGTGTACTTGGTAACGCTCTTTCTCATGTGAACTTTGGACTGAATTTGGTGGAGCTAACCTGGTTTGCCCCCAGTTGCCTTCCTCCCGACCATGGCCTCCCACTCATTCTTTGTCCCTGGGGACTGGCTGGGAGCCCAAGACTGGATTCTGTAAAACCAGAGGGAGATGGGTATTTATAACAGAAGACCCTAACTTTCCACATTCTTCCTCTTTCTTAGAATATAAACTTTGGGAGGTGGTGTTACAGCCATGCCCCTCTTCGGGTGTGCTTGTAAAAACTACACATGAAATAATGATGGCTGGAGAATCCCAACTGCCTCAGATCTGGGTTGTCAGGGGCAGTGGTTTAGGGCTGCCAGGCTTGAGGCCTGGATATCAGCTCAGCTGTGCTTTCTTGGTCTCTTGCCTTGGCCTATGGTCTGGTTTGGTGTATCTCAAAGGCATGCTGGAGTGCACTATTGAACTCTGTGTTCCTATATGTGTGATAGACAGTCACTGCTCTAAGTTTGTGTTGCTCTGCTCACATAAGGGTGCCTATCACATGCAACCAAAGTCTAGAAGTACTGCAGGACATTGGTCAGTCTCATTGCAGACCACATCTGCAGACCCATATATTGCAGGCCTGCTGGAAAACAGGAAACCTATGTTGTGAAGGGTTGAAATTTTCATCTAGACCAAGAGGATACTGTCATTCACAGGGGTCAGGGCTACTCATCCCAGAGGCTGATGTATTTTCCAGGGCCTGATGGGAGCAGGAGTGATCCCATCTCTTGCTGGGTACACCATAACCCACTCCCATGAGCCCACTTATCCGCTAATAGCTGAGGTCTCCTGTACTCCGAGGTCCTCAGAGGCTGCAGGTTGATCTAGTTGTTGGAAAGACCTGAGATACACTTCGAGATCCCAATGCTTTCCTATGAGGCCAAGTCCCAACTCTGCCCTCAGTGAATATCAGGGGGACAACAGGCACAAGAGAACTGACCACATCCTGGGAAGCTGACAACTAAGGTTGAAAGAATGTTACCAGGCCACTGTGGCCAGTTTCTTACTTATGGAATCCTGTAAACTTGGCAGCTACATCAAGAGATATCTTGGTCCGCACCAAGTTCCATGCAGTACAGATGGCATGTAAGGTGGAACCTATGATATGCCACTTCCAGGTGGTGGGTGTAGAATCTGCCAGTCTTTGCCTGCTCCCAATTTTGAGTCTGTGGCTAGTGGACTATAGATCTACTTGTGGTCTCTGTGTTGGTCATGTCAGCAGTATGCCAGAGACCACTCTGTCCATTCACTTTGAGAGTGCACTGGATGATCTCTCCAATCCCAACTGAAGCTAGAAAGAGCCTGAACTGAGGATCATGAGGAGGGGTTTTCCTTTTGTCAAAAAGTCTTTGGAGAACAGATACAGAGTGTCAGTTCTCACATTGCCAGGCCTCTGAGTGTGAGGTCCCTCCAGTATGAGTCATCACTGATGATTCATACGACTCTCTGCATAGTCTTCTAAATGTGGTATAATTGGAAACTCTGTTTCTCACTATGTGCACTTGGGAGTGGATGGTGTGGAGCTACCATGTGGCTGCTCCCAGTTGCCTCCCACCTGACCATTTTGTGACATCTTCCTGGTCCTTCTTTCCCTGGGCATTAGCAATGGGAGGAGGGTAAATATAATGAAAACTGCTCACATCCAAACTTTTTCCTATGAGAATTCTCTAAATTCTCTGGGAGGTAGTGCCAGACCCATGCCCATCTTCAGGTCCGCTTGTACAAACCGCCCATGAGGAAATAATAGCTAGATACACCCAACAGCTTCAGGAGTCTTGTGGTCATTGGCAGGGTATTGGGCCTACTTGGATTGAAGTCTGGATATCAGATGAGCTATGCTGTGTCATGGCCTCTTGCCCCGGGGCTAAGCTCTGGTCATGGTGTATGCCAAAGGCAACCTGGGGTGCACTCTTGGGCTCTTAATTCTTATGTATGCAGTGGGGATCCACCCATTTGAACTTGTGCCAGTCTGTGCAACTCAGGGTGCTTCTCACATGCCACAAAACACAGACCCACAGGACTGGGTCAGCATTGGCCAGTCTTCAGTGAACACCCACTGCTATAGACCCAGATGCTACAGGTCCTGTGGAACAAAGTGTACCCATTCTGGGAAGGGATGGATGCTTCATCTTGATTTAGAGGATACTGTCATTAACGGCTGTCAAAACTTCATTTTTGAGACTTTCCATTTTTGAGAGTTTCCATTGCCTGGTAGGGGACAAGATTAGGACATACTCTTGCTGGTTACAACATAACCCACCACTGTGGGCCCCCTTATTGGCTAATAGCTGAGGTCTCCATCACTCAAAAGTCCTCAGGATCTGCAGGTTGATCTAGTGGTTGGAAATCTTGATATAAACTTATAGAAACTTGTGCTTCCCTATGAGGCAGGGCCTCACCATGCTCCCAGAGAATGACAGGGAGCCTACATGCACCACAGAAAACTGACCACATCCTGAGAAGCTGACATCTAAGTTGGGAAGGATGTGGCCAGGCCACCGTGGCCAGCTTCACTCTGATTAAACCCTGTAACCTTAGAAGCTAGATTGAGAGGTGTCTTGGCTCACACAAAGGTCCATGAGGTAAAGATGGTGTGTAAGGTGGTGCCCATGATCAGCCATCACCAGGTGCCTGGTGTGGAAGATGTCAGTCTCTGCCTGCTTTCTATTCTGGGCCTGTGGCTAGTAGGCTGTAGGTCTACCTGTGTTCTCTATGTTGGTCATGTCAGTTGTATGCCAGAAATCTGTATGTCCGGTCATGTTCAGATTGTGCAAGATATTCTCCAATTCCAAATTAAGTTAGGATCGGGGGGAGGGATTTAATTTCTGTCAAGGGACCTTTAGAGAATAGATGGAGTCTGTCAGGTCCCACCTTGCTAGGGCTAATGAGGGTGAGCCCCTCCAGGAGGCATCCATGAGGCATCACTAATGATTCACATAGGTCTATGCATATCCCCCTATATGTAGTGTACTTAAGAACTCTGTTTCTTCTGTGTACCTGTGACTGGATGAAGTGTAACTACCCTGTGCTTTTCCCAGTTACCTGTCTCCTTCTTATGGCTTCACACTACTCCTTCATGCACCGGGAACTGGCATGGAACCTGAGGCTGAATTCTGTGACACCAGAGGAAGGGGTATGTCTATAATGCAAACCGCTCGAATCCCATCTTTTCTCTGTTTGAGAATTCTCTGTATGTTTTATGAGATAGTGGCACAGCCATGTCCCTCTTATGGTCTGCTTGTAGAAACCTCCATTAATAAAGAATTGGATGGGAACCCCCAACAACCTCAAGAGCCTGGCACTCAAGTTCAGTGGATTGGAGCTGCCCAGCTTCAGGCTGGAGATGAGTTGAGCTGTGTGGTGCCATTCCTTCTTTCTCTCAGCCAAATCTTGGGTACAGGTGTATCACAAAGGCTGGCTGGGTTTCACTCATGTGTTCTGAGTTTTTATCTGTGTTGTGGGGAGTGACTGGTTGAGTTTGCCATGTTCTGCACAACTCAGGTTTCCTCTCATATGGCACCAAGTGCAGACCAGCAGTACGGGGAGAACATTGGACATTCTCACTGCAGATCCAGTGCTACAGACCTGGATACTGCGGGCCTCATGGAAAAGCTGGGTACCCATGCTGGGAAGGGTTGGACATTTCATCTGAACCCAGAGGATACTATCATTAACAGGATTCAGGCCTATTCGGTCCTGAGGCTGATATAGTTTCCAGGGCCTAGTCTGTGCACGACAGAGCCAAGTTCTTGCTGGGCATATCATAACCAACTCATGTGAGCCCCCGTATCCACTAACAACTGAGGTCTCTAGCACCCTAGAGTCCACAGAGATTGCAGGTTGATCTATGGGTTGGAAAGTCCTGAAATACTTGTGACTTCCTATGAGGTCAGGTCTTCACTGTGCCTCAGAGAATGTCAGGAAGCCCACAGGGACTACAGAAGATTGATAACTTCCTGAGAAGTTGAAATCTGAGATGGGAAGAATGTGGCCGGCCACAGTGTCCAGCTTCATTCTGATTAAACCCAGAATTTTGACAGGTAGATCAAGAGGTGTCTTGGTCCATGCCAAGTTCCATGGGGTGAAGTTGGAGATTAAGTTTGTGCCTATGGTCTCTCACACCAAGGTGTCATGGGTAGAAGCTGTCAGTCTCTGGCTGTTCCCCATTTTGTGTTTGTAGCTAGAGGGATATAGGTCTACTTGTGGTCTCTGTGTTGGTCATGTCAGCAGTATGCCAGAAATCTCTCTGTCCAGTCGTGTTGCAGGTATGCTGAATGTTCTCTCCAATCCAACTGAAGCTAGAAATGGTCTGACTTTAGGATGAGGAAAAGGGGTTTAATTTCTGCCAAGAGACATTTGGATGAAGGATAGGGACTGTCAGTTTCCATTTTACTAGAGCTCTAAGGGTGGGGCCCCTCCAGGGGTCAGCCATGAGGCATCATTGATGATTTAGACAGGTCTCTGCATACCCTCCTGAATGTTGTGTTCTTGGAAACACTTTTTCTAATGTTCACTTGGGACTGAATGGTTTGAAGCTACTCTGTGCCTGTCCCCAGTTGGCTCCCTCATGACTGTGGCCTCCCACTGTTTCTTGGTTTCCTGGGCACTGGTCTGGAGACCAAGGTTGGATTCTGTAACATCAGAGGAATGTGGGTATTTATAACAGAAGCTGCTAAATTTCGAACTTATTTCTGTGTTTGAGAATTTTCTGTATACAAATGATGGTCGTGCCAGAGTCATGGCCCTTTTTAAATCTGCTTGTACAAACTGCCCATGAGGAAAGAAGGGCTGAAGACTTCCAATAGCCTCAAGATTCTGGCGGTCCCATGGGCAGGGGATTGGAGATGCCTGTCTTCACGCCTGGAGATCACCTGTGCTGTGATGTCCTGGTCTCTTGCCTAGGGCTAAGCTCTGGTTTTGTTGCATCCCAAAGACTGGTTGAGGTAGACTTTTTGCTCTCTGTTCTTATGTGTGTGGTGGGGACTCATTGCTGTGAGCTGGCGGTGCACTGCACTGCACAATTGAGGATACCTCTCACATGACGCCACACTAAGCCCAGCAGTACTAGAGAAGCACTGAGCAGTCTCACTAAATATTCACTGCTACAGATCCAGATACTGAAGGCCTTTTGGAAAATGGCACCCATGTTGGGAATGGTTGGAGGTTTCATCTGTCCCCAGAGAATGCTCTCATTCACAGGGGTCAGGCTTACAAATTTCTGAGGCTGATGTAATTTCAAAGCCCTGGTGAAAGGCAGGATTGGGCCAAGTTCTTACAGTGTACAACATAACCCACTCATGAGAGACCACTTGTTTGCTAATAGCTGAGGTCAAAAGCACCCCAGGGTTCTTAGGGACTGCAGGTTTATCCACAGGTTGAAAAGTTCTGAGATACACCTAGAGTCCCCCAATGTTTTCTGTGAGGTCAGGTTTCCACTGTACCCTCAGAGAATGTCAGGGAACCCACTGAAACCACAGAGGACTAACAAAATCCTGAGAAGGTAACATCTAAAGTGGAAAGTATATGGCCACAGTGGTCAGCTTTATTCTGATTGAACCCTACAACTTTGAAAGCTAGATTGAGAGGCATCTTTGTTTCACACCAAGGCATATGGGGTGCCATTGTCATGTAAGTTAATCCCTATGGTCTGCCACTTCCAGGTGTCATAAATAGAAGCTGCCAGTCTCTGGCTGCTCTACATTTTTGGATCTGCAGCTGTTGGGCTCTGTCTAACTGTGGTCTCTGTGATGGTCATATCAGCAGTATCCCAGAAACCTCTTTGTCCATTCACTTGGAGATATACTGGATGATTTCTCTAATCCCAACTGAAGCTAGCAATGACCTAGGATCAGAAGGAGGGGTTTAATTTCTACCAAAGAACCTTGAAAGAGAAGATGGAGGTTGTCAGTTCTCACCTTACGAGGCCTCTGAGTGTGAGACCCCCTCCATGACCCATGAGGCATCACTGATGATTCATACTTCTCTCTTCCTAAAAGTTATGTAATTGGGAACTCTGTTTCTCACGATGTGCGCTTGGGACTGGATGGAGTTGAGCTATCTGGTACCTGTTCCCCAGTTGCCTCCTTCTTGACCATGGCATCTCCCTGGACATTCATTCCTTGAACACTAGCCTGGAGCCCAAGACTGGATTGTGTAACACCACAGAGAGGAAAGTATTTATAACAGAATCCATTCATATCCAACCTTCATCTCCTGTTTGAGAATTCTATAATTATTTGGGAGGTGGTGACAAACCCATGCACTCCTTCGGGTCTCCTAGTATAAACTCCTCATAAGGACAGAATGGCTGGAGTCACCCAAGAACATCAAGAACCTGGTGCTCATGTGCAGTGGATTGGAGCTGCCCAGCTTCAGGCTAAGATCAGCTGAACTGTGCTGTGTCAGAGCCTGTTGTCCCTGGAATAAGTTCCACTTCAAAAGTGCCTCAAAATCTGACTAGGGTGCACACTTAAGCTCTGAGTTTTTATGTGTGTGGTGGGGAGTCACTCACCTGAGTTTGCCACACTCTGCACTACTCAGGGTTCCTCTCACATGGCACCAAACACAAACCAGCAATAGTGGGGGAGAGCATTGGCCTGTCTCACTGCACATAAACTGCTGCAGAGCCAGATACTTCAGGCCTCCTGGAAAGCAGGGCAAGGTTTCATCTTCTTCAAGAGCATAATGTCATTCACGGGAGTCAGGGTACTCATCCCTGAGGCCGATGTAGTTTGCAGGGCCTGGTGAGGGCATGACTGAACCAAGGTCTTCTGTAAACTCCACAACCCACCTCTGTGGGCCCTCTTATCTGCTAATAGCTAAGGTCTCCAACACCCCAAGTTCCTCAGTAACTGCAGATTGATCTAGACAATGGAAATTTCTGAGATACAGACCCCCAGTGTTTTCCTGTAAGGCAAGGACTTCACCATGCCCTCAGAGAATATCTGAGGTCCCCATAGGCACCACAGAGAAATAATTACATCCTGAGAAGCTGAAGTCTAAGGTGGGAAGAATCTGGCTAGGCCACCATGGCCAGCTTCATGCTGATTAAACCCTGTAAACTTTGAAGCTAGATCAAGAGGTGTCTTGGTCCACATCAAGTTCCATGAGGTGCAGTTGGCATGTATATTGCTGTCCATGGCCTGCCACTCCCAGGTGTCAAGGGCAGAAGCTGCCAGTGTATGGCTGCTCCCCATTTTGTGTCTGTGGCTAGTGGACTGTAACATTAACTGTAGTCCCTTTGTTGGTCATATCAGCGGTAAGCCAGAAACCATTATGTCCATTCACTTTTGGGGTGTACTGGTTGATCTCTCCAATCCCAACTAAAGGTGGAAATGTCCTTAACTGAGGATCAGTGGGAGGGGTTTTTCTTTTGGAAAGGGGCCTTTGGAAAACAGATGAAGGCTGTAAGTTCTCAACTTACTGGGCTTCTGAGTAAAGGACCCTCTAGGAGACATCCATGAGGCAACACTGATGATTCATACAGCTCTCTGCACAGCCTCCTAAATGTGGTGTAATTGGTAACTTTGTTTCTCATGATCTACACTTGAGACTGGATGGGGTGGAGTTACCCTGTGCCTGCTCACAGTTGCCTCCCTCTTGACCAAGACATCTCCCTAATCCTTTATTCCCTGAGAACTAGCCTAAAGCCCAGTCTGGATTCTGTAACATCAGCTGAAGGAAGTTATGTACAATGGAAACCACTCATGTCTCACATTCTTCCCCTGTTTGAGAATTCTCTAAATTCCCTAGGATGTTATGTCAGACCTTTTATGTTCTCCTTTTTGGGTCTGTTTGAACAACCCCACTTTAACGAAATGTGGATCGAGACCCTCAACAGCCTCAAGAGCCTGGTGGTCATGAACAACAGATGGGGGATGCCTGACTTCAGTCCTTGAGATGAACTGAGTGGTGCTGTGAAGTGGCACCTTGACTCCAGCCTTAACTCTTGTCCTGGTGTATTCCAGAGGCTAAGTGGGGTGCACTCTTCAGGTGTGAGTTCTCAAATGTGTGGTGGGAATTAACTCTTCTGAGCTTGGTAGGCTCTGTACAACTCAATATGCCTCTTACATGTCACCAAACACAGCCCAGAAGTACTTTGGGAGCATTGGCCAGTCTAACTGCAAACCCACTGCCACAGAACTATATATCGCAGACCTCCTAAAAAACAAGTACACATGCTGAGAAAGGTTAGCATTTCATCTAGATCCAGTGTATGCTGTCATTCACAGGCATCAGGGCTACTTATATCTGAGGGTAAAGTAGTTTCCAGGGCCTGATGGGGGGGAGTACTGAGCCATGCTCTTGTTGTGTCCACCATAACACCCCCACCATGGCCCTATTTGTCCGCTAAGAGCTGACATCTCCAGTGTCTCAGGGAGTTCAGAGACTGCAGATTGATCTAGGGAATGGAAAGTTCTGAGATACACTTAGAGCCCTCCATTGCATCTCTGTATGGCCAGGTCACCAACATTCCCTCCAAGCACCTCAGGATCACGCAAGGCCCACAGGAAACTGACCACATCCTGAGAAGTGTACCTCTTAGCTGGGGAGAGTGTGGCCAGTCCACAGTGGGCAGCTTCATTCTGGTTGAATTGTAGGATTTTGGGGGCTAGACTGAGAGGTCTCTTGGTCCACAGCAATTTCCATAGTGTGAAGCTTGGGTGTTAATTGGTGCCTATGGTCTTCCACCCCCAGATGTGAGTAGCAGCTGCCAGTTTTTGGCTACTCCCCATCTTGGGTCTCTGGCTGGTGGCTGTGAGGCATGGCAAAAGTTCTCTGGTGGTCTCTAAGTCAATGGCAAACATTAACAATATAGAGCTTGTACATGAAAATGCACATATTTTCTTGCTTGGGAGATAGCCCTGTAGCATACATTCCCTTGGGGTCAGAAACCAGACACCAGCTCTGCGGCCTGGAGGGCTCTTGCAGAATGGCTGATTTAGTCCTGTGCCCTCAGGTTTTAGGATACAGGCTTCCCAGAGCATTGGCCCGGAAGCAGACCTATAGTCCTTGTCACTAGGTGGTTATGTGATAGTCATGAATTACAATAGACTAAGAAAATTTTGAAACCAAGTGCTGAAGTACTAGAGAAAATGAAGGCCATGGGTGCTTCTTTTCTTGTTTCATATCAGAGCCACCACAGTGAGTGGCAGTGGGAAATCTGAAGTCACACAGATGCACTCATATAAGAGGAAGTGAAACATCTGAAATAACATGGAGCGACATCACTGAGTGGCAGTAAAACACTTGGGAAAACATAGGACCACACAAATGGAGTGGTTGCAAACACCTGAAATGATACAATGCAACCTCTTAGTTAGTGAAGTGGACACTTAATGTTTGCAGGAGTCATGTAAAACGGTGGTAGTAAGAAACCTGAAATGATATGAAGCCACCCAAGGGAGCAACAGTTGGACACCTGGTAAGAAACAAAGTGATTCTAATAGCTTCCAGTGGGACCCCGGTTACAATGTAAAGCCACACTTGTAAGCAGCAGATGGACACACTACATGGCAAAAATCCACTTCAGTAAGCATCAATGAAACATGTGAAATGACACAAAGCCATTTCACGCAGGGCGTCGAAAATCCTGGGATGATGGGGTGCCACCCTGATGAGAAATAGTAATAATATGCAGAACAAAAGGCAGAACCACTCAAGTGAGCCACAATGAAACACGTGAAATGATGCAAACC
>PVJL010020421.1:0-12130 GCA_004026885.1 Lyroderma lyra
CACACTTGCTCACACCCACATTCTCTCATATGCTCACAATTCACACATGCACCATGCACGCACGCACGCATAGCACCGAGCAGGGGGTGGGAGGCATCAGGCCTGACCTGTGACCCCTCCTAGACGTGCCCACTACTCATCCAGCCCCCCCTGCCGCATCCTCCTCCGAGAAGGCTGCCCACACCTCAGCGGCTCCTCCTGGCCACATGCCTCTGGGGACCTGTGAAAAGGCCTGTTTCTGAGTCCACCTGAGACCCTGTCAAGGGTCAGCTGCCCAGCTCCTGGTACACTGCCCCCCAGCCCCAGCGCACCCCAGTGCATGCACCCCGTGAAGGACAATTTCTCCAGGCCTAAACAGGGGGTCCCAACTCGACCATTCACAGGATCCCCTGGGAGACTTTGTGACATGGCTCGGGCCTGCACCCCACTGCAGAGAACCTGTGCTCGGGGCCTGGGCTGGGGACAGCGGCAGGCGACGGCAGGGTCACAGCCCAGGGAGCCACATTTCCCTTCTGCACCCGTGATCCTCGGCCGAAGTGCTGCCCAGCCTGGGAGACTGGGGGTTAACACAAGGCCTCACCCCCACGGGGTGTTCTCTCTCTCTCTCTCACACACACACACACACACCCCACAGGCAAAAAGGAGAAAAAAAAGTTTTTTTCAGGTGCTAAAAATATTATCAGGAAATAGTTTTCAGCAACGTGCCGTTTTAGGTTCCCCTGCGGAGTCAAGGGCGTCTTTGTCTTGGCTGCAGAAAGTCCCCATTTATCAAAACCAAAGTGGTTTTATCAGGCAGGAAACCCGGGCCTCCCCACAGGCCTGTGACGTTTTAATTTAGGGCCTGGTGTGTGTGCAGTGCAGATCGGGGAGCCCCGGAGCCGACCTCTGGATGCCCCAGGTGTTGGGGCTCAGAGCAGGGTGAGGTGGTGAGCATCCTTACCTGGCCCAGGGCTGGGCCCTGCAGAGCTGGGGCTGGGGGACCCCAGCAGGGCTGCTGCTGCAGGGGCTGGCTGGCTGCACCCCTCAACTTTCTCTCCCTCCCCCTACCCCCCGAGATGCAGCTGATAGGGCACAGACCCCCCCATGCAGCTGGTGAGACCAGAATCCCCTGCCCGAGGTGACCCCACACCTGCTCCAGGAGCGAGGTGGGGAGGTCACAGGGCCCAGCGGGGAAGGGAGGGTCTGGTCGTGGCCGAGGAGAGAGAGCCGGAAACGCCGAGCTGGAGGTTCTGCTGGGGAGGCCAGGACTGGGGTCCTGGTGGGCTCAGGTCAGCTCTCCCTGTCCCGAGGTAGGACAGGCCCCTCCCGTCTGTGCGCCATCCCTGTCCCTCCGTCCTACAGCCAAGACCCATGACAGCCAGGGCCTGCGGCAGTGGCAGGCGCTTGAGAGACCCAGGGTCCCTCCCCGTGGGGCGGCCTATAAAATCGTGCGTCCACGGAATTCCCAACGATGTGGGAAAAGGCGAGGGTGACGTCAGGCAAACGACATCGGGCGAGCACGCCCAGCAGCCCAGCCAGCACCTCGGAGCCCAGGGGAGAGGACGCGGCAGATCTCCGCGCAGCATCTGCCCTAACCGCTTCTCACGAGGATATCCGTGTTTCAGACCCGGTCCCGCCGGCCTCCCGGTCCTGCCCTCCGGTCAGCAGCACCCTGTGCCCCCAGCCTGGTCAGCCGACGAGGACGGGTGAGGCCAGCGTGGGGCTCATGGCCCTGCCGTCCCCACGAACCGGTGCCCCAGGGGCTGCTGTGAGGACAGCGACCGAGTCTAAGTTGCTCAGCCACCACAGAAGCTGGTGACACAGAGGGCCTCATGCCGCCGGACACGCTTCAGGAAACACCGATTTCCACTAGAAGAGCCCTCTTTTACTTAAGAACACACCTACGCTGAGTCCGTGAAAACAGCATCACCTGCATCGATTGAACTTGCCCTTGAAATGTGAAAACCTTAGCGGAGGCCTCAGGGGCATGCGGGTATCTCCGGCAGAGGCGCCGAGCAGGCTGAGATCGCTGGGGAGCGTGCGCGCAGTTGTGGGAGGCGACACCGGGAAAGCGTCCGACACGCTGCAGTCCGAGGGCTCCCCTTCCGTCCATCCGTCCATCCGTCCATCCGTGCGCACTGATACACCACGCCCTCTGTGCCGGGAGCGTCAGTCCCAACACGGGGACACGGGTGGCTCGGGGGGTGCCACAGGGGCGCAGAGAAGGCGGTGACTGGACCCCGGCCTCTAGCTCCTGGTTCCTCTGCACCCCACCATGCCCATCCCTCCAGTCCTTCTGCGGGGGTGGGGTGGGGCGTCCCCCACCAGGAAAGCGCAGACCCAGTTACGGAGGGATGGAAGGGACACGTCGCCAAACGCCAGGCCCTGAGTGCCTCAAGCTCTCTGTCAGAGCCCTCCCCTCCCCATTTTGGGGAGCACTCCCCAGCAGCGGGGTCCACCCACCTGCTACCGTCCACTGCAGGTCAGTGGCTATCAGGATTCGTACCCCATCACCGAGGCCTCCTGTGCTGCAGCAGCTGCTCCCAGTGGGCCAGCAGGTCCTCCAACGCAGCCTGAGCCAAACTCAGAGTCCTGGACGTGCCTGCCCCCGATCAGGACGAGCGGACAGGCCGAGCGGACAGGCGAGCGGACAGGCCGAGCACACAGGCCGAGCGGACAGGCCGAGCGCACAGGCGAGCGGACAGGCCGAGTGGACAGGCCGAGCGCACAGGCCGAGCGCACAGGCCGAGCGCACAGGCGAGTGGACAGGCCGAGCGCACAGGCCGAGCGCACAGGCCGAGCAGAGCCCGAGTGCCTGCCTCTCCCACTGGTGCCCTTTTAGACTTTATGACACCTGGTGACTCCACTTCTACATGTGGCCAGAAAGCCAAGGTCCGTCCCGACAGCCTCTCCATTTGGGCCAGTGCCTGTCCTGAGGGTGCGCCAGGGGGTCCCGGGAGGAGGACCCAGCCTCACAGGCCAGCCCCCAGCCCCTGGAGTCGTGCCACTGACAGAACGAAGGGGCCACTTGGAGAAGAGAAGTCACGAAGTCACTCTGACCCCGTTATGGCGAGAAGCGAGTGCAAACGCTGACGGGTGACCCAGGATGGTGCCCGGTCCCCGTGGGAGGTGCTGCCACGGTAACTGCCGCTCCGATGCCTCCTGTGCCCGCTGTGTCCCGGGGAGTGACCGAACGAGTCATGCCCAGCTGCCTGCCACCGTGACGGGCCTCAGCGCCCACATGCGGAAGGTTCCACGGCCCCTGGACCTGCGGAGGGGCAGCCAGGCCGTGCGGGTCGTGCTTTTGGCTCCGGTTGGTGGAGACGTTTGCCACGTGTCTCCCGTGCTCACAGCGCTGAGGGCACAGGACACAGCCCGTGGCCGTGGAGGCCGGCCGGGGCCTGGCCATGGGGTCTGGCTGGTCCGCGGTCCGCGGTGGAAACCGGGCACCAGGCCCGGGCGAGTGTGAGGCGGCCGCCGCAGCTGGGGAGGGGCTGAGGGAGAGGAGTGTCCTGGGGCGCGGTCCAGCTCCAGCAGAGGCCCAGGTCCCGAGGGCCGGGCCACTCAGTGGTCAGCGGAACCCGGGCTGCCTGCCCACGGGAAGCTCCTGGAGACCAGCGGGGGGCTGCGGCGCCCTGCGCCCACCCACCTGAGCTCAGCACTTGGAGCTGCACGAAGCGTTTTCCTGTTAGCAGCTCTGCTGTCCCTGGTAGTCAGGGCCGTGGGGGTCAGGCCATGGGGGTCAGGGCTGTGGGGGTCAGGCTGTGTGGGTCAGGCCGTGGCGGTGGGCAGCAGGGCTCACTTTGGCCCGGAAGGCCTGGCTGAGGTGAGCATGCCACTGCTGCTGCACTTCCGGTCCCGCTGCTCCATCAGGCTGACCACCTGGGGACAAGGGCAGGAGCTCAGTGGGGTGGGCCAGTCCCGGGCCAGGGCCCCCAGAGCTCTGTGACAGGAGGGGCTGGGAGGGCACAGCCCACAGCTTCCCCAGGAGGTGGTATGCATGGCAGACGCACAGGGCCACATGGTCCCACCTCTCACCAGGGAACCCCACCATCAGGGGGCCTCAGAAATCCAGGGGGCCGCACCCCTGCAGTGGATGGACCTGGTACCACTCAGTGTGACAAGGAGTCAGTGCTCCTTGGCTTATAATTTAGCAGACGTGGCATGGTGGGTCAGGGACACTTGCTTGGGGGTGGCATTGTGCAGTCGCTTCACCTCTCAGGGCCTCGGTTTCCTTCTCTGTAGAATGAGGTCTGTGATGGCTTGGAAGCTGCCGTCAGCCTGGGTGGTGTGTGTGTGTGCGCACACGTGGGGCCGTGACACATGCATGCGTGCACACGTGAGTGTACAAGGGGGGGCATGGTGTGTACATGTGTGTACGTGTATGGGACCATGACATGTGTGTGTGTGTGTACACACGTGAGTGTGTGTGTGGCGTGACATGTGCATGTGGGGGCGTGATGTGTGCATGTGTGTACACGGGCTGTGACGTGTGTGCATGTGCATGTGGGGGCGTGATGTGTGCATGTGTGTACACGTGGGGCTGTGACATGTGCATGCATGTACATGTGGGGACGCGATGTGTGCATGTGTGTGCATGTGTGTGGCATGGCATATGCATGCGTGTACATGTGTATCATGTGGGGGTGTGTGCAGCGGCACTCCCGAGGTTCAGTCATGCTTTGTTACCATCTCCCCACATCAGGCACTGCTGTCCCCTCCTGACCCTGAAGGACAAGTGTAGGGACCATGCACTGTCTGGAAACTTCACACAGAATGACCTCTGACCCTCCTTACAAGGGGGCAGTGGCAGCAGAGAAGGCGATGACCGATGACCGGCCCCAGCTGACGCCTAGCTGCCAGAGGCCCTCAGGCTGGTGGGTCTGCTCTCTTGCTAGGGACTCAGGACCAGCCGGGGCCTGCAGTCACCCCAGAGCAGCCTCTTGGCCTTGGTGGCCAGTCCTGCTGTGCTGGCCACCAGGTCCTGGAGCCACTGGGATGGGCTGCGGTGGGAACGTGGGCACCTCACTGCCACGCAGTCACTCTTGGGGCCACCATTCCCTCGTCTGGCCCTCATTCGGCCCCACTGCCCTTTGCCGGGGTGCAGCAGGCTGGGGCCTTGTCTGGGCTAGAGCAGCACCCACAGGTCTCAGGGTGGGCTTTACCCCTGTTTTAATGGCACCCTGCCTTCCGCTTGGATAAGTGGGGGGTCCCACAGGCATCACAGGCTGAACCCTGCTTCCTCCCTCCACTTGCAAATTCATTGTTTGGGGAGTGGGGGGTCTGAAGTGGTGAAAGGGGAGATCCCTCAGTATGCTCATGGGACCAGCCCCGGACCTGTGCTCCCCACACTCCTCCCGTCTGGCCATGCGCTAGCTCAGGGGGTCCCTCGTCCGTCCCACCACTCTCACGGGGCCCATGAGGCTCCGAGTCCAGCCTGCCCTTGTCACCTGTGCCCACACAGCTGTGTGTGTGTGCCCTGAGGCAGGGCCATGCTGGCCTGCCTGTCTGGGACCCACACTCACCTGAACACCCCTGCCCCTGGGCCCACCCCGACGCTGGGGCACGCGATGCTCCCGACAACTGACCTGCAACTGCTGGCTTGGCCTCAGGGACTGTCGGCTCCGGGGTGCAGGCTGCTCAGGGCCTGGCCCAGTGGCTCCTTGGTCGCTGTCCTTGCCATGTCCCCTCTCTTCCTCAGCGTCCCCTGCTCTGTCTGCAAGAGCAGAAGCTGTAGTGGCCTCCTGCCGGGGGTGGGTCAGGCCAGCCCTGTCTCTGGGGAACACGTGGTGCCTCTGCGTAGAGCTCTGGGTCCCCAGAGAGCTGGGCCGGGACACCCTGCCCCACATGGGGCCATCTGGCATCTGCAGGAGCATGGGGTCGCGTCACCATTCTGCTTCGGACCAGCAGGCCTGTCGCTGTCTCAGCGGGGGAACATGACATCCTGGGTCCCCACTCCCAGGACCCCTTAGCATTCCCAGGCCCGCACAGCCCAAGCACCACGCGGGACGCTGGGCACAGGCGCGGCCCACTCCCCGGCCTGGTCCCAACAAGCCTGTGGGCATCAGTGGCCCCCTGCTGGAGCCACAGTTCCCAGAGCAGAGCCTTCCTGGCTGCCCACCCCCACGTGCTGGGCACAGGGCTGGAGAGCTGAGCTGGGGTCACACACCCAGTGACCAGCGAACAATCACTCCTGGTGGGAAGGTCGGGGGCTCCTTTTGCCTCCTGCAGACAGTTCCTTTGAGGAGGGACCTGACGCCTGGTGCTCGCTGTGGACGGTCCCTGCCCTGAGGCCTGCAGCCATTGGGGCAGGATCAGAACCCGGCCCTGCGGGTCCGGCCCAGGCCTGGCTGCAGCCCCAGCTCAGGCCTCCCGCAGGGCCGCTCCTGCCCTCTCACCCTCAGGGGGGAGCGGGCCTGACCTCGGGGCCCTGGGACACCGTGGCGTGGTCTCAAGGGTGAAGTTCTGGGGGTCAGTGGTCCGAGAGACACAAGAGCAAGAGTTTCTTTCTTCTCCAGGACGGAGGCAAACAGAGCCCCGTGCGCTGAGAAAGGAAGTCCTGCTCCTTTAAAAATCCCGTGACAGTGCTGGGAGTGCATGTTAAAGGGAGAGCAGCGAAGTCCAAAATAAACAACTGGCCACGTCCGGGCTCCCCCTCCTGAGACACCAGTAAAGGCTTTACGGGCTCGCGGCCCCTCGCAGCTGACCTCCTGGAACTCATTAGCTGTCCCTCCCCTCCCCCACCGGATCCAGGCACCCACATTGGCTCTGCTGCTCCCCCACCCCCACCCAAGGGGCCCCCTGGGCCTCAGCCCCCTCCCCCAGTGGCTCAGTGATGGGACAGGCATGGGGCAGGGTCCTGGTGATCGTACCACGCTGGCTGGCCCTCCTTGGGAGGGCAGGCGCCCCTGTGTGGACATGCTGGCCAGGAGCTTTCAGAGATTGTCCTCACCTGCTGGCCTCAGTCAGACCCCAGTCCTGTCCCCAGGGTCCCTGCCCCTCACTGACCCGGTTACTGCCCTCTGGGAAAACCTGCTGTCCCTGAGGTCAGCCCCGCTGGACAGTGCGTGCCTGGTGGCCACAGCCCGCCTGGGACATGTGATGGGACAGGTACTGTCCCGGAGGCCCCAGGCCCAGCAGTGCCCTCGTCCAGGGGTCTCACTGTTTTTTCAAGGTGTGTGGTCAGTGTCTCCACGGCCGCCCGTCCTTGTCAGGAGAGGCTGCCTGCCGCCTGTGGCCGTCACCTCCCCCATGGGGGCCCTGGCTGCTCTGGGTTCTGCCTCTGCTGACACAACTGAATTCTCGCTCTCCTTCCTGCCCCGCAGGGGCCAGCGGCCTCTACGTCCTCTCCCGGCCGGCCGCTCCTTGTCCTGCCTCACTGGCGTCTCCATGCCACGCTGACACGTCTCTCCTCCAACCTCTGAGAGCCCTGGGCACCTGTCACCCCGTCACTCATGCCAGTGAGGCCGAGCCTGGCCTCTGTGGTCCCCCTGGTCCTTCTGTCCCTGGGCCACACAACCCGAACAGGCCCCAGCCAAGTGCAAGTCGTGGTGACGCAATGACAAGCCCCGGGACCCACCGGACCTGAGGTGGCCCCTGCCAAGTCCGCTGGGCTGTGCCCCTAACACGGCCTCCCCCACGCTCTCCGAGAGGCCCGGGTCACAGACGTGAGCGACAGGCCAGGTGAGCCCAGGATGCCACGCCCCGCCCCGCCCACGCCCCGCCCACGCCCCTGCGCAGGGACGGCCCTGCAGTGGGCGGGACCACGGCTGTGTCCAGCCGTCTGTGCCCCCTCCCCCCTCGGTGCGCCGAGTACCTGCGCTGGGCATGCGCGCAAGCTCCTCCTGCAGGCGGGGCCCCTGGGGGCGCAGGGCGGCTGGGTGACCCCGGCCCGCGCTGGTCTGAGGCTGGGGCGCCGGCTCTGCTGCTGCTCCTTCCCCAGAGCTGCACGCGCACACGTCTAGGGGAGCTCCCTGTGGAGTGGGGAGCCCCGGGAGAGGCCTCGGGCCCGCACGGCCGCCTACCCCCGTCTGTCAGCTGGGGACTGGATGGCCTCTGAGCACCGGGACCTCCATCATGCTCAGCGACTGATTCTGTGCAGGGAAGACAGGCCCTGCCCTCTGGGGGCTCCTCACCTGCTGTGGGGGCTCCAGTGCACCCTGGGCCTCCTGGGACCTGCGCTCGGGGGCGACCTGCTCATCCAGCAGCTTCGTCCATGGGGTCAGGCCCCGGCGGAGCCTCCTGCTGTCCCCCAGGGCCCTCCGCAGCGCATCCACTTGGTCCTGGGGAAGGCAGACACAGGCCCCCCCTGGGACTCGGGAGCCGTGGCATCGGCCCAGACCCCGTGGCAGGTCGCCGGGGTGCAAGGAGACAAGGTCCAGTACAGTGTGCGCCCATCAGGCAGCTTCTGAGGTGACCACGGGGCCCTGGAAAGTAGGCCGTGTCGGCAAAGGCCCCGCTCGGCAGGTTTCTGCTGCGGCCGAGTGGCCTCAGGCACCTCCGGTGTCCCTGCCCTGCTTCCAGCCTTGGAGTGACAAGCCCAGAGTCCTCCCAAGCTCGCGGGGCCTGCTGGGCTCAGCCCCCGTGCAGCGACCCCACCCCCGTGCACCGGGCTTCCCTGCCCTCCACGCCCGGTGCCCGGGGCACTGAGCACCACCACGTGCCCGGCCTGCTGTGCAGCAGCCCGGCCTCTGTCACCCCTCGCCCCCAGCCGTCACCAGGAGCACAGCGCCTGTGCTGTCCCCTGGGCCCCGGACAGGGGGCCTGGAAATCTGCTGTGACTTCACACGAGGACCCGTCACAGCGAACCGGGGGTCTGGCTTGTGACGCATCGCAGCTTCGTGAGGCCGGGCCAGTCTCCGGTGGGAGGAGCGGCCGGCACCTTCTGTGCCGTAGACCCTGAAAAGTCCAAGCTGCTCCTGCCGTGGGTGTCGGAGAGGCGGGGAGGGCCCCAGCGGTGTCCACACCAGAGCCCGTGGTGGCCTGGGCCCGAGGGGGTGGGGAGAGACGGAGAGGCAGGCTGGGGGGCCTGAGGGGCAGGCGGGGTCCCCCTCGGGGCTGCTGGGCAGTGCAGAGGGGAGGTGGGCGGGGAGCACACGGCTGGTGAAGGTTCAGGCTTCAGTCTTGAGGAGTGCTCAAGAGTCGCTGGGCTCGGGGACACTGCTGCAGAACCGGTGGCTCTGGGGGCCAGAGGAGGGCAGGTGCCCCTGGTGGTGGTGGTGGTGGGAGAGGAGGGGTCCTGGCCACGGGGAGGTGGCAGGTGGCAGCATAGGGACCAGAGGGCTGGCAGAAACCGGGAGGGAGACGTCAGTCCCTGTGTGGGGTGCCCCAAGGGGTCAGGCAGACACAGACACAAAAGTACCCTCTGGACGGGACCGAAGGTTGCCGGTCACCTCGGCAGGTGTGTGCGGTGGGGGCAGAGGGGAGCCTGGCTGGGGCAGGGGGAGCAGGGCCAGGCCAGAGGGGGATGGGGCACAGAGTCGGGCAGGGGAAGCCTGAAGGTCCAGGGCCCCCCACGACCCGGGCAGGCTCCCCGTCTTCACAAACGCGCGTCTGTCACAGTGGCCATAGCTGTCCTGTCCCAGGCCCTCACGGCCATCTGTCACCTGACTGTCACTGAATGGTGGCGGCTCGGGGCAGGGAGGGGCGTGACCGGCCATCCACCGGTCCAGCTGGGTGCCAGCGGGATGTGACTGTGCCCATAATTGGGACGTTTCACATTTCCTCGCAGTTTTGAAAATCAGTTTTCTGTCTGTACACACTTCGCAGTGGAAAAGCAGAGGCTCCCTCAAATACGGCCTAAAGATTTCGGGGTGCGTCAAGGAGCCCCAGGCCACTCGTGTGACACGTTACGCTCTCCTGGGCCCGGTCCACTTTCACGACATGCAGATGAGCCGCAGCGAGGGCGCGTTTTGAGGGCTCCACCCTGCGCCCGCCCAGACGCCGTGTGACGCAGCCGGCCCGGCAGGCCTTGCCGGCTCAGGCTCGTGCCGAGGGGTCAGGCAGCTGCTGGAACGGTGACCCCAGCCCTTCTGGCCAGCCGTGAGTGTCCACCTGCGGCTCCACTGGGCTTGGGGCAGGGGCGCAGGGCTCCGCGTGGGCCCTGGGACCGGGGCCCCAGCCTCAGTGTCCCCGTCTGTGCCGTGGGTGTGGGGCAGTCTCACAGGGTCCTTGTTAAGACCACGAGGAGGAAGGGAGGAGGGGGCCTTGCAGAGTGGAGGAAAACGCCTCACGTGCCCCCACAGTGGCCGGGGGTCTCAGTGACCACGCTGCCCGCTGCACAGTGCGGCACGGAGCGCAAAAGTGACAGTTTCCGCTGTAAGTGTGCCAACCTCCCCAAGCCTGTCCTTCGGGCCGCTGGCACTCAGGTCCTCAGCCGGATTCCTGTCCATGGGGCAGGGGCGCAGGGCTCCGCGTGGGCCCTGGGACCGGGGCCCCAGCCTCAGTGTCCCCGTCTGTGCCGTGGGTGTGGGGCAGTCTCACAGGGTGACGGGTGACAATGGGTCAATGCCTTGGCTGCAGGCCAGCATCCTCCAGCCCCCGCTGTGGGCGTGTGGTGAGGCGGCCGGGCAGGGGCCGCCTGGTCCTGCCCTCTGAGAGCCTCGGAGCCCTCCGGCCACTCCCAGGACAGAGCTAGCACCGGAACTGCCCAGATATAAGGGGGTCAGCGCCCCTCACTTTACACAGGGGACTCGGGCCGCAGACAGGAGCCCAGGTCCCGTGCCAGGTAGAAACGGCTGGACACCTCTGGACTCCGCCCTCTCGCGCTGGCCTCCTGGTTTGGCCTGTGCCAACCCCACCCGCTCCGACCACACCGGTGTTAGCACCAGCGTTACCGGGCTTTTCTAACATCTCCGTGGACAATCTCAAGCACCTGTTCTGCCCTGTAACCTCTGCCGTCAGCGTGTCCAGTTTCCCTCCAACCGTGACCAGCGAACCACCCACACACCAGGAGCACCAGCACGGGTGTGTCCAGAAGCCGATGGAAGGCCTGACCGGCCCGAGCCTCACGCCCTCGCCAGAGGACCAGACGCAGCAGCGAGAGGCACGAACACACAAAAACGCCGGGCACGTGACACTTGACACGAATCAAGCAACGTCTTCAAAGTAAACACAAAAACCAAAAAACCCAAAAAGCAAAAACAAAAAAAGCAAACCTTGAATTCAAGAAGAAATAAAAGCTGAAACTCCAGAAAAAAGGGGACGAAGGAAAAGACGTCACAGCAGGGCCCCCGGGCTCGCAGCGAACCACGACGCCGAGCGCTGTCCCCGCGGGAAGGGACGTCCCAGACACACGCGCGCCGTTTCCGGAGTCGGAAGAACACCAGAGAGATGGTGTTCACACAGGTGACGGCTGAGCGCGTCAGCTGGACGCAAACGAGAGACATAAAAGCGGACTCTGAAGAGGCCAGTGAGATGGACGGCCCACTGGGCAGGTCGGGCGAGAAGCGGACACCGGGGCCGACCAGCCGGGCAGGGCCAGGCAGCTGTCAGCACACGGAAGCCCGGGACGTGAACCGCAGGTGCACTTGAGAGCAGTGACTCCCCGGTGACACCACTGACCCAAGGAGAGACGGGACCCCGGACGGACGGAACCCCAGGGCGGACCCGGGACGGACGGGACCCTGGACGGACGGAACCCTGGGGTGGACCCCGGACGGACAGGACCCCGGACAGACGGGACCCCAGGGCAGACCCGGGACAGACGGGACCCCGGACAGACGGAACCCCGGGGCGGACCCCGGACGGACAGGACCCCGGACGGACGGGACCCCAGGGCGGACCCACAACAGAAACGGGGTGGCTCCAGCGCATGGACAAGGGCGGGAGGGGCAGGCTCGGGGCAAGGACGCCGGCCCCCGAGGCTGTTCTGACGCTCCCCCCCGACAGAAAACGATGGCCAGCCCCCCGCCGTATTTTGCGAGGATGAAATCATCTCAGCACACCAACAGCGGGGACGGGGGGCGGACACCCCGACAGCAGGCAAAAACCCTGGTCTCAGCTCCCACCCCCGTGGGGGCCCCGACCGGCTCTGCCTCCTGAAGCTGGACCGAAGCTCAGTTTGGGCAGGAGGACAGTCCTCAGGAGAGGAGGCGGGGTGTGGCAGGGCCAGCGCAGGGGGACGTGGCAGGTTTGGGTCCCAGAAGCACAC
>PVJL010020423.1:0-12103 GCA_004026885.1 Lyroderma lyra
CTAAGACTCCATCAGTTCAACTTCACACTGGACACCTGCAAACATGGAGATGTCCTCTTCAGAAAATTGTCACGCATTCGCTGCTTCTCTCACTCATATTAATTTCCATATTCAGAATGTCATCTTCTTCATAAATTACCTTTTACAATAGCAACAAGGAAAACCCAGCTCAGCCCAAACTTCATGGTTCTTCATCTGTTTATCATTCTCATCATAGAATGGGGAAATGTGTAAATTCCAGGGCTGGGGTTCCTGTGTCAGAGCTTTTAAGTTGGGGAAGGGCTTTTGTCCATCAAAACAGAAGGCCACGATATGCATGTTCTTCTTCTAAATAGAAAACTCTGTAGTTTGATGCTAACATAAATTATAAGGTCCCAAACTATGAAGTGATCAATGATACGTGTTTGGCATAAATTTACCCAAGTATCTTGACCTGGGCTCCTCTCCACTGGACTCAGTTTCTCCACTGAAATAATTCCAGAGCAAGTGAATATGCTTAGTGAGGTTCTGAGGTCTACCTGGATAGACACTATATCATGATGCAATGCTAGTGGAAATATCCAGCAGGGATAAGCTCAGTGCCCATGCTGGAGCTGTGAAAGGTGCAGCAGTAGAGAAGGAGGTCCCAGCAGGTGTTGTGGCTCAGCAGAGCCATGCTGATGTTGTGCAGAACATCAAGTGTGGAAGTGGCAGGGACCCTCTTCCTATTGCTGTTCATGACATTCTCCTGCATGGCCACCAAGGTTGCCAGCAGCTCATGGTAGCACTCTTGGCAGAGGATGAAAACAAGCAGAAGCCCCAGTACCATGATCCTGCCCACACACTTATGTGGGCAAGTGAGGAAAGTGCCCCAGGGCTGAGCAAGCACCTGCACCAGGCTCTCATAGACTGCAAACACCAGCAGGATGGTGGCTGGAAAAGTGCCATGGTGGCATAAGCCAGGCCAGTGCTCACTCTGCCATGCTCAAAGAAGAAATCAGGCATGGGGCACCACCAGATATGGTGAGGTTAAGGCCAATCTTGCTAGTCAGGTGAAACATAGGTGGCACTAGAAGGGCCCTGGCATGCATTGTGAGGTTAGTGGCCATCTTGGGCCTAGATGGACACACTGAGTCATAGCACATGCTGATAAATATGCTGAACATGTCCTCCGAGGTGGCATATAATACGAAGCCAAAACTACGTGGTAGGCTGCCTCCAGGAAGAGCCAGTGGGCCAGGACAATGTAGTAGGTGAGCCACAGGAGCAGTGTGAGAATAATGAGCACTTCAGCCTAGGCCAGGTTGAGGGGATAAAGACACAGGGCCTTTCCCAGGCACCTGTTGATGCTGCTAAACACAGCTAAAGCTGCCATGTTGGCAGGCACCTCGAGGCCCAGTGCCAAGGTGCAGGCCATGGATACTATGATGGAGCAAGCAGCATCATTTCAGAGGTTGCAGCTGCCAATATTTAGGTCCCTACCAGTGCTTTGACCATGGACTAAGGAAAGAAAGAAAAGTCACTGTTGAGAATAGCCACAATACAAGCTCTCCATGCCACCTTTCCTCAATGCTGATCTCCTCTTTTTCAGCCCTTGCTGAAAGGAAACACTAGAAGCAAAATCGAGGTGACAATGAGAGGGAATGAGACCCAGTTCAGGGTTGTACAAAAATGTAGAAGAGGAGATGGAGATCAGGGTTATTTTAAGTAGAGTGGGCTTGTTTATAAGCTGTGAGAACTATGGAAGAGGTAGAAATTTCATAAACTTGGGAAATTTCCAACCTGGTGACTGACAGAGAACTTCAACCTAGGTCAGATTGAGAGGCTAAAGATACAGTGCATGTCCCAGGCACCTGTTGCTGGTGAAGGCTCCCCTCACAGCAGAAGTATGGTTCAGATACATGAAGGCACAAGCATTTTCAATGAGCCCAAACAAGGCTGAGCCAAATGGGAGTTCTGGAGGAACCTGGCTAGAATATAGAGAATCCTTCCAAGTAAGAACCCAAGCTATCCAGATCAAGGAGAAGGGAGCAGGGAATACATGCAGAATCACTCTTACGATACACTGATCCAGAGGACAAGCCTATATATAGTGACCTTAGACTTGCCTTGGTAAACGTCTTCTTCTGAGGCTTATCTGGAATACCATGGGCAAAGTTAAAATGGTTTCACAACTGATAGGTTTTCCAGGCTGTTTCCTACCCCAAAATATTTTTTTTCTTATTTTTACTGGGGTGACATCTGTTAGCAAGGATTACATAGCTTTCAGGCATACAATTTTACAGTGCATAATCAACTTGATGTATAATCAGTTCACCAACTAATGTGATTTCTTTTTCCATCACCTTACATTTAGCTTCCCCCCCTCCTCTCCCACCCCCACTTTCTCCCCTTGCTAACCAACTCGGCACCAAATAAACATTAAACTATTGATTGTGTCCATGGGTTATTTCTTTGTTCATTTCCTTTTTCCCTTTGCTTTCAGTTTTATATTCCGCATATGAGTGAAATCGTAGAGGTCTTTCTTTTTTCTTTCTGGCTTATTTCACTTAGCATGACGATCTCCAGGTCTATCCATTTTGTCACAAATGGCAATATTTCATCTTTTCTTACAGCTGAATAATATTCCATTGTGGATATATGCCACAGCTTCTTTATCCAGTCATCTGTCACAGGGCAATTTGGTTGTTTCCATGTTTTGGCCACTGTGAACAGCGCTGCAATGAACATTGGGGTACATATGTCTTTGCGGACAAAGGTTTTCAAGTTTTTGGGGTAGTTCCCCAAAAGAAGGATTGCTGGGTCAAATGGTAGCTCAATTCCCAATTTTCTGAGGAACCTCCACACTGCCTTCCACAGTGGTTTGCACTCCCACCAGCAGTGTACCAGAGTTCCTTTTTCTCCACATCCTCTCCAGCACTTGTTATTCCTTGTCTTGTTGATAATAGCCATTCTCACAGGTGTGAGGTGTTATCTCATTGTGGTTTTTTTTTAATTCATTTTTATTGTTAGACTTATTGGGGTGACATCTGTTAGCAAGGATTACATAGGTTTCAGGCATATAATTCTACAGTGCATTGTCAACTTGATATATAACAAGTTCACCACCTAATGTGACTTCCCTTTCCATCACTTTATATTTAGCTTCCCCACTCCACTCCCACCCCTCCCCTTTCTCCCCTCCATAACCCACTCGTCCCCAAAAAAACATTAAACTATTGATTTTGTCCATGGGTTATTTGTTTGATCATTTCTTTCTTTCTTTGCTTTCAGTTTTATATTCCGCATATGAATAAAATCATGCAGTTCTTTGTTTTTTCTGTCTGTCTTATTTCACTTAGCATGATGATCTCAAGGTCCATCCATTTTGTCGCAAATGACAATATTTCATCTTTTCTTACAGCTGAGTAATATTCCATTGTGTATATGTACCAAAGCTTCTTTATCCAGTCATCTGTCGCAGGGACCTTTGGTTGTTTCATGTTTTGGCCACTGTGAACAGCGCTGCAATGAACATTGGGGTACATAAGTCTTTGCGGACAAAGGTTTTCAAGTTCTTTGAGTAGATCCCCAGAAAGGGGATTGCTGGGTCAAATGGCAACTCCATTCCCAATTTTCTGAGGACCCTCCACATTGCCTTCCACAGTGGTTGTACCAGTTTGCACTCCCACCAGCAGTGTAACAGAGTTCCTTTTTCTTCACATCCTATCCAGCACTTGTTATTCATTATCTTGTTGATAATAGCCATTCTAACAGGTGTGAGGTAATATCTCATCATGGTTTTGATTTGCATTTCTCTGATAGCTAATGAGGATGAGCATTTTTTTATATGTTTGCTTTGTGTTTCTTCGTGGGAGAAGTGTCTGTTTAGTTCTTCAGCCCACTTTTTAATTGGGGTGTTTGATTTTTTTTGTGGTTAAGTCTTATTAGCTCTTTATATATTTTAGATATTAGACCCTTATCTGATGTGTTATTTGCAAATATTTTCACCATTCAGTTGGCTATCTCTTTGTCTTGTTGATGGTTTCTTTTGCTGTGTAGAAGCTCTTTAGTTTGATATAGTCCCATTCATTTATTTTTGCTTTTACTTCCCTTGCCTTTGAGGACAGGTTCATGAAGTCTTCCTTGAGTCCTCGGTTTATAAGTTTAGTACCAATGTCTTCTTCTATACAGTTTATTGTTGCAGGTCTTATATGAAGGTCTTTAATCCATTTTGAGTTAATTTTTGTACATGGAGCGAGTTCGCAGCTCAGGTTCATTCTTTTGCATAAGTTTTTCCAGTTTTCCCAGCACCACCTACTAACGAGGCTGTCTTTTCCCCATTGTATATTTTTTGCTCCTTTATCGAAAATTATTTGTCCATATATTTGTGGGTTTATTTCTGGGTTTTCACTTCTATTCCATTGGTCTCTATTTCCATTCTTCTGCCAGTACCAAGCTGTTTTGATTATTGATGCTTTGTAATATAAATAGAAGTCAGAAAGTGTAATGCCACCAGCCCTATTCTTTTTATGTAGTATTGCTTTAGCAATTCGAGGTCTTTTATGTTTCCATATAAATCTAATAATTGTTTTATTTATTTCATGAAAGTATGATTGTGGGATTTTGATGTGTATTGCATTAAATCTGTAGATTGTTTTGGGCAGAATGGCCATTTTAAAAATATTAAGTCTTCCTATCCATGAACAGGGGATATTTTTCCACCTCTTAAACTCTGCTTCAATTTCGTTCAAGTGTATTATACTTTTCAGTGTATAAGTCTGTCACGTTCTTCGTTAAGTTAATTCCCAGTGTTTCATTCTTTTTGTTATGATAGCAAAATTGAATGCTGTTGATTTTTGTACATTGATTTTGTATCCTGTAACTTTACTTTATTTGTTAATTGTTTCTAATAGTTTCCTGGTGGAATCTTTGGAATTTTTTATATAAAGGATCATGTCATCCGCAAATAGTGACAATTTGACCTCTTCTTTCCCAATTTGGACACATTTGGTTCCTTTCTCCTGCCTGATTGCTGCGGCAAAAACTTCCAGTACTATTTTAAATAACAGTGGTGACAGGGGGCATCCCTGTCTTGTTCCTGATTTTTGGGGAATAGGTTTCAGCTTTTCCCCATTCAGTATGATGTTAGCCGAGGGTCTCTCATATATGGCCTTGATTATGTTGAGATACTTTCCTTCTATACCTATTTTATTTAGTGTTTTGTCCATAAATGGATGTTGTACCTTGTCGAAAGCTTTTTCTGCACCAGTTGAAATGACCATATGGTCTTTATCTTGGATTTTGTTTATATGGTTATCACATTGATTGATTTTTGTATGTTGATCCATCCTTGTGCTCCTGGGATGAATCCCACTTGATCATGATGTATGATTTTTTTGATGCATTACTGTATTCTGTTTGCTGATATTTTGTTTAGGATTTTTGCATCTGTGTTCATCAGAGATATTGGTCTATAGTTTTCGTTTTATGTGCTGTCTTAGCCAGGCTTTGTTTTTAGAGTAATGTTGGCCTCATGGAATGAGTTAGGAAATATTGCTTCCTCTTCAACTTTTTGGAAGAGTCTGAGGAGGGTAGGCGTTAATTCTTCTTTGAATGCTTGGTAGAACTCGTTGGTGAAACCATCTGGTCCAGGGCTTTTGCCTTTAGGGAGATTATGGATAGTCATTTCGATCTTGTTGCTATTGATTGGTCTATTTAGATTATCCTGTTCTTCTTGGTTCAGTCTTGGTAGGCTATAAGTTTCTAGAAACTTGTCCATTTCTTCTAGGTTGTTAAATTTACTGGCATGAAGTCCTTCATAATATTTTCTTATAATCCTTTGTATTTCTGTGGAATCAGTGGTAATTTCTCCCCTTTCATTTCTAATTTTGGATATTCATGTCCTTTCTTTTCGTCCTTAGATTAGTCTCGCCAGGGGTTTGTCAATTTTATTGATTTTCTCAAAGAACCAGCTCTTCGTAATGTTAATTTTTTCTGTTATCTTTCTGTTCTCTAATTGGTTTAGCTCTGCTTTAATTTTTATTATTTCTTTCCTTCTGCTGACTTTCGGTTTTGTCTGCTCTTCTTTTTCGAGTTCTTTAAGACTGGATGCTGAGATGTTTGCTAGTGATTTTTCTTGTTTCTTAAGATGGGCCTGTAATGATATAAATTTCCCTCTTATTACCGCTTTCGCTGTGTCCCAATAATTCTGATACATTGTATTTTCATTGTCATTAGTTTCTACATATTTTTTAATCTCATCTTTTATTTGTTCTTTTATCCAGTCTTTTTTTAATAAGTTGTTCTTTAATCTCCATGTATATGTGTTTTCTTCTGCTTTCCTTTTACAGTTGATCTTCAATTTCAAAGCTTTTTGTTCTAAGAATGCACTTGGTATGATTTCGATCTTCTTGAATTTGCTGAGGCGACTTTTGTGTCCCAGCATATGTTCTATTCTTGAGAATGGTCCATGCATACTAGAAAAGAAGGTGTAGTCTTATTTTGCTGGATGAAGTGTCCTGTAAATGTCAATTATGTCCAATTGCTGTAATGTGTCCTTTAGAGTTGTTATTTCCTTATTTATTTTCTGATTGGATGATCAGTCCATGGCTGTTAGCGTTGTGTTTAAGTGTCCCACTATGATTGTGTATTTATCAATTTCTCCTGTCAAGTCTGTTAGTATTTTCTTTGTGTATTTTGGTGCATCCCGGTTGGGAGCATATGTATTGATTAGTGTCAACTCTTCTTGTTGTTGCCTTGTGCCTTTTATCATTATGTAATGACCATCTCTGTTTTTTACTATATTTTTTAACTTGAAGTTTATTTCATCATATATCAGTATGGCCACTCCTGCTTTTCTCTAGTTACCATTTGCTTGGAATACTGTATCCCATCCTTTCATTCTGAGTCTGTGTTTGTCCTTACAGATGAGGTGTGTTTCTTGAAGACAGTATATGGATGCATTCTGTTTTTAAATCCAGTCTGCTACTCTGTGTCTTTTTATTGGTGAGTTCATTCCATTATCATTTAGAGTGATGATTGATATATGAGAATTTCCCGTGGCCATTACTTATTTCTCTCTTTGTTTTTGTTTATTTGTTTGTTTGTTTATTTTTGTTCTTTCTTGTTGCCCAACTTTGTTCCATTTTTCCTGATGTTTTATTTCTGGGAGTGCTGGCCTCGTGCTGGCAATTTCCCTCAGCTTCTGTTTGTCTGAGAAGGTCTTTATTCCACCTTCATATCTGAAGGATAAATTTGCTGGATAATTTATTCTATACTGGAAGTTTCTCTCTTTTAAATTTTTGAATTTTGGATTCCACTCTCTCCTGACTTGTAGAGTTTCTGCTTAGAAATTTGATGCCAGCCTGATGGGTTTTCCTCTAAATGTTATATACTTGTTTTTTCCCTGGCTGCCTTGAGAATTGTCTCTTTGTCTTTAGTTTTGCACATCTTTAGTACCATGTGTCTTGGAGAAGATCTGTTGGGGTCCAGGTATCTGGTGGACCTGTTTTCTTCTTGAACTTGGGGTTCCAGATCTTTCCATAGGTTTGGAAATTTCTACGTTTTGTTTGAGTATGCTCTCTGTAGATTGCTCTGCCCCCTCTTCTATTCCTGTTATCCTGATGTTGTTTTGTCTCATGGAGTCTGATATTTCTTGCAGAGTTCTTTCAATCCTTCTGGTTCTATATTCCCTCTCTTCCTCTTTCTGAGCTGTTTTCATGTTCTGATCTTCAATATCACTTATTCTTTCCTCCATCTGGTTTGTCCTGTTTCCTATGGCAGTTATTTCATTTCTCACTTCTTTTATGGTATTATTTATTTCTCATATTTCTGTCTTAATCTTTCTTATGTTTTGAATTTTTTGATAAATTGTTCTTTTTTGTTTACAGAGTTCCTTTGTATGTAGTTTATATTCTTTTATGTATTATTTATCTTAGCTGTGGCGTTCTGCCAATAGGTTTTCATTTCTCTCACAGCCTTTAGAATGGCTGCTTTAAATTCTCCGTCACTCAAATGAGACACTTCCAGTTATAAGAAGCTGTCTTCTGGGTAAATTTCATGTTCTTTCTGAGGAGTTTTCGTTTTTAAGGAATTCATCCTGTCCACTGTGCTCTTCCTCTTTGACATGAGGGCTTTATGTTCAGTGCCCAGATTATTGCTTTTGTGGTATCTTGCTGTAGGGCAGACACTAGGTGGCACTGAGGGTCAAGTTTTGGAGAGAGTTTTGTTTCTTTTTTCTGATCTCCTACTGCATTTGGAGGCTATGCGCATATATCCTGGGGAGAGGCCAACAAAAGGCATTCCAAAGGCAGCTCTGCCTTCTGCCCTTTGCTGCGGAAGCTGTTTCAGGGCTTGTTTCTGCTGGCTGGGATGAATGCTATCAAATCAGTCTTTCTTCCCAGCTCTGGTTCAGCACCTGACTGTCTATGGGCTCACACTGCTTTCAGAACCCTGGGGTGCATGAGGAAGTGTCCGCTCCATTGGTCCAAAACTGTCTCAGGGCCTTGCCTGAGACAGCAGGGTCGCCTTTGCTGTGGGCTGGGAACAGGAACTGCAGCACTGTGTAGGTCTCCAGGGGGCTTAGAGCTGGGGTGTCATATTTGCAGTTCAGAATCCTTGCTCAGCCCTTCTATCGCTCTAAAGTTCCAAAGCCCAGCTCCTGCGTGGTCTCTCCCCTCCCCCGAACTGAGCCGCTCAGATCCTGTTGCAGTCTCTGCTCCCTTCCCTCTCCCCAACTCCACCCCTTCTCGCCAACATTCAGGTGTTTACTTGCGATTTGTGGAGTTCTCAATAGCCGTTTTGTCACTCAGGGTCCTCTTTCTTGGCTCCTGGATGGCCGTTGAATTGTGTTTTCTAGGAGAGGCTTTAGGGACCTCCTCTCCAGTTGCCATCTTGTGTTCTCTCTGCCCCCCAAGTCTTTTGACCACAAAAAAGTCCTGGGTCTAACTCAAAACTTTGGATAGCTAATCAAAAAGAGCACAGGCATTAAAATCAAGCAGAATCTGCATACACACATTTATTTGCCATGTAACTTTGGAAAAATTACCCAGCTTCACTGATCCTGTTGTCTCTGCCATAAAATACAGATTAAATTTTTTACCTCATAGTGTTATTTGGAGGATTATAAGAAAACACAGCACTGAGTACTGTGGCGGACACTGGGGAGATAATTTATAAGCATTAGCTCCCTTCTCATTTAGGCAGCACACAGACAACTGTGTACAACCACATAGCCAAACAAACAGCATTACAGACAGACACTTCAAGTAAACATAACAACAGAAAGATATTTGCATGTAACCTCTTCTTTCCCCAAGGCAGGTAAGTGCTCAAGCCAATGTTCTTCTCCTATTTCAGACACAGACACATTCCTAAAGTGTCCAAAATCTCAAAAGTTGTACTCATGCCTTGAAACTTATAGGCTCTAGTTTTTTGTGAGACACTGAATGACTGTATTTTTGTCTCACCCTCTCACTCAGCTCTGTCCACCATGGTTCTAGACCCTCAAATGCTCCACCTTGAACCTTCCCTTGCTATCTCATTTGATTAGTCCTCTCTTACTCCTTGCTATTCTGGCTGCTCTCTGGGCCCTGGGGGCCTAGGTTTAAGAAGTTGAGATAGAGCAGAATCAGCTCCCACTCACATCTTCCAGACCCTGTTATCAAAAAATTAACCCCAGGACGTTACATGTACATTGGGCCCAACAGCTTAAGGGACTGGGGTCCACCTGTGGAAGCTGTGAATTGTGTTTGTGGGGTATGGCAAGGGCACCAAAGAAAGAACGTGTAATTGCAGGACATAGACAGAGAGAGAAAAATTACTGCCTTCCTGTTCATGGGGCTCAGCTTTCCTGTCCCCTAATTCCAGACACATAAGTGGGCAATTCTACTCTATCCTCTCATCTCAGGTATAGGATCAAGGAAGAACAGTAAGGTCTTTTATGTTATAGTACACCCCTATAAATAGAATAGCATGGAGCTAATAGAATTGATAAGATGAAGGGTACATCTGATATAAAATAGCTTTTGCATATATTATGTCTGAGAAGCACCTATCCTAGTCCAAAGACCATGGAGGTGACAGCACAACTGGTTACTGAGAGAAAAGAATGGTGGCAACAGTAAAGGAAAAGAGAACAGTCAAGGCTTTCCATCATTCTCTCCAGAAAGTCTTTCTTTTTTCAGCCAAGGTAAATCTTCCTTATGCATCATGAACACAGTCAAAAGTTACTCACCTCTTGCAGCATGGGTGGGCAAAGGACCAGCAGAAACTCAGCCAGCAGCTCCAGCCAGCCCACAGCCATTTGGTAGCTCATAGTATCTGTATGGTAACCAAATACTGTCTATGGGAACACCTCAGTGAACTGGATAAACAAGGATTTCTAAAGGTTGCAGGAAATGCTTTTCAACAACTTGCAAAGGACCTACTGCTCAGTTGCTCCACAGAGATGCATGTGCTCTCCATTCCCCAATAAAGGAGCCACTACTTTTGGTCAGGTTCAGGGCTGAAGTCATCTTGGAAAGGAGAAAGCCTCTCTGTGGGGCTGAGGTTTGGAATCAGGACACAGGGTTCTTATTCCAAGAAGAAAGTCTGGAAGGTGATAAAGAGTTTGATTTTCTCACTGGACTCTCATCAGGTTACACTCCAGGCCCAAATCCCAGGGAAATAAAGCCAGACTTGGGCTTTCTCATCTAATGCCAAGACCTTAGAAACTGCACAGTTTCTTCTTGTTTCTGACTGGCCTGGTTTCTCTTCAGGTACACAGGGAATATTTGGCATTGGGGAGAGGATGGAAGGGCTCATTGTTGATCATTAAACAGATTCCTCTTTCAATATCATATGCCGAGTCTTGGATCCCACCAATATAGACAATAGAGAAATTGAGGGGGTTAAAGTGAGTCATATTGCTGAGTCAGGATGTGTCCTGGGCCTCATGACAAGACCCCATGTCTCAGGTTAGCTACCTTTCTTTGCTCTCCCACTCCAGATCTACCTCCCCTACTTAGCAATTTATAAAGGAGCTCTAAGCTGCATCATTCTGGGAATGAACTTCCCCAAACACACATCACCCAAAGTCAGGAAAAAAGGGGAGAATACAGGCCTGAGAGAAGAAGGTTGACATGGGTCTTCCAGTCTGATTTCTATGAGGGGCTTAGGAGATGGATGGGCATAAAAAGTGCAAAGCTTCCCTGCAAATGTAGACTAGATAAAGGGCAGAAGAGCAACTTTTATGCCTCCCTCTCAGGTACAATAATCCAGTAAATGGCTCTCTGGATTCCAAGTTAAGAGTGTGTCTAGTTTGGGTTCTTCTTTCTGACTAGCTGAGTAACCTTTAAAAAATACACTTTATCTTCAGGGTGGATTTCCTACCCTTGCTAACCAGGGATTGATTAAACCCACCCCTAATGATGCTCCCAAGAACTAAAGCAAAGGAAGGAAGAGAAAGGGGCAGAGATGGAGCTGTGCCCCTTTTCCATTCTATCTTTCTCCTCCAGGGTCCTAAAGTATTTCAACTCCTGCTATAGGTTTGCCAAGGAAACTGATGCTTAATTGGAAGGGGATTGCCAGATCATTTTCATCTATGGAGATTCACAGAACTCCCAAAGAAAGCACTAAAGTCGAAGTCGAGGTGCAGGTGCTCTCCCACAAGTTCTAGCGCCATGTCGCCTAAGGCAGGTGGGTTTGTGGGGCACTGGCATGGGCAGGCAGGGGTGGGGGTTACTGAGGTAACCGCTGGGTACCATTAGCCAATCATCCATGCCATGCCACTCAACATCTGCTGGGACTTCAAGAGTGTGGCTGCCCCAGTGAGCACAAAGAAGCTGCCCAGCAGGACACCCAGAGCTGTGAGCAGGAGCGCCAAGGCCATGCAAACCCTCCTGGAGGGCGGGTTCAGAGCTCCAGGGCAGGCCCAGTCAAACACCTGCTGGTGGATTACTTCCTCCTGCCAATGGACTGCCAGATGACCTGGGCCAGAACACCCCTTTTCTTGTTTTCCAGGGGTTGTTGCTACCCTCTCTTTTGTGCCAGCACTGGTTGAAGGAGGCTATGGCTTCTATTACTGATGAGGACACTGAGGCCCACTGGCTCTTCTTAACTGACTGAATGAGCCCCTTTGAATTCAGGGAAATTCTCTCACTCC
>PVJL010020424.1:0-12105 GCA_004026885.1 Lyroderma lyra
AAAAAAAAAAAAAAAGAAAAAAAAAGAAAATTACTGCCAGGAAGTCTTGGCCATGTTTATGGACCAACAATGAGCTGCATTCTGAAAGAACAATGCCTTGGGTTAAAACCTGTGGTTACTATGCAAAAGAAAACTGAAGTTTGAAAGAAACCGTGATATTCCTTATTTCCAAGCTGACTTTGTTTAAGCCCAGTAGAATTATCACTTGCATTCTTTCCCTTAGATCTTCCTATCTACCTGTACACACACTTTATATTCACTCCATTTAACCATTAAGTCCCTAGGACATCAGATTCTAGTCAATATCAAAGTAAGTTCTGATAAACGAAGCTTCAGGTCTGTTAACCATGAAAACAGTTTCAGTCAACTTAAGATAACATCTTGGCCTCAGTTGTGTTTTGGGCTCTGCACCCATAAAAGCGGAACAGCCCCATATCCCCTGGAGACTAGACCGAACAATGCTGAGGCTGACACCAGGACCTGAAGCCATCATCAATTGCTCTCTGCCTTAGCCCCAACCAATCTATAATGCCCATGGCCCCAACTGCCTAGTAGCCATGATTGATGATTTTTCCCTTATACAAGGCCAGCTACCAGAGCCCATCCATGCAGTTGTTTCTCTTAGACATTGCTCTTGTCCACGCTCTCTTGAGTACATCTAGCAAAACTGCTTCTCTTCTTCCTACTTTGTCTTGTGAATTTTTTCACAATCTGAGAGCAGCCCCCAAAGGTCTATAAAAGCAGGTATCTAAAATATAAATTTAATAATGGAGTCATAGTATCTATGCTTGCAGAATTATTGCATAAACCAGCTTTAAAAAGCAAGGAAAGCAGAAAAATAATAGCTATGGGGAAGTAAGATTAGGGATACAGAGAGGGTAGAAGAGAGAATACTTCCCTCTATAAGAAATCTTAAAGCTCTAGTTCATTTTTTAAAATGTGTAATTATGCCATTTTGTAAATAAATAAAAAATAAAACTGTAGGAAAATTAGATTATGTAACCCTCAACATATGTTTTAACAATATTATTATCTAATGCTTTTGATGAAAAAGTAAAGATAAGATTTATCCATAAAGCTCAGAAAAGGTAAAGTTGAAGCACAAGTTTAAATTTGTTGGTGTGTTTCCAATGTCAATCATCGATTTCCTGCACCACACTCCCACCATAATAAAAGACTATTCATAATACTATCTATTTTCATGTACTACTATTCATTTTAGACAGTGTCTGTAATTAGCTTCCTAGAGCTGCTGTAACTGCACATGGACTTTATTTCTTTAGCATGCATTCTGCTTTAATTCAAGCTGGTTTTGTTGAGCCTGATAGAATTATAACTTGCATGTTTTTTCCCTCAGATCCTCCTACCTGTACATATACGGTATGTCCACCCTTTTTAATCATTAAGCCCTTAGGATGTTAGGTTCTGGTCAGCATCAAACTCATTAAAGATTAAAGCTTCAGGTCTATCAACCACAGCCAGACTATAATAACCAAACCTCAAATTAGAATAAGGTTTTAGTCAAACAAAAATAACACATTGGCCTCAGATATATTTCAGTTCCAGACTCGTCTAAGCAGAATGGCCCCATGGACCATATTCCCTGGAAACCAGACGGAACAATGCCATGACTGACATCAGGACCTGGAGCGATGATCAATTACTCCCTGCCTTAGCCCCAAACAATCAGTATAGTCCAAGACCCCAGCTCCCATAATAACCATGATTAATGATTTTTCCCTCGTATAACTTAGCCACTAGAGGCAATCAGGGAGCCAGTTTTTTAACAGCACTAGTTCACCTGTATCTCTGGGCTTGGCGCCAGTTCCTTAAATAAACCTGTACTTTCTTTGCTGCAATCTCCTGTTCATATCTTATTTGGCTTGGACGCGCACAGGCAAGCAGACTCTTTAAGTGTGTGGTAACACTGCCATACCATATTAACACAAATTGAAGACTTTAAAATAATAGACATTGATTTTTTTTTCACAGCTGTAGAAGACAGAAAGCCAAAATTAGGGTGTTGGAGGTATGTGCAAGAATTCATTTCATGACTCTATCCTAGCTTCTGGTGGTTCCCAGTGAGACTTGGCATTACTTGGTATGTAAACACTTCTCTACAATCTCTGCCTGTCTTCACATCACCTCTCCCCTTTTATGTCTTTCTGTTGTCCTCTTTTCCATCTCATATAAGAGTTTAGGACCCATCTGATTAATCCAGGATGATCTCATCTCAAGATCATTAATGCAATTATATCTCAAAGTTGCTTTTCTCAAATACGATCACAGTCACAGATTCCCAGTATACACATCTTTTGGGTGGCCACCATTCAACCCACTAAAATGGTTAAATCTTATTTTTAGACTCATGACTTCATAGAGTTGGCCATGTTGATGGGCACTGTCACTGAGCTAATTAAATTTCCTATGTTTGCATTTATTACTTATTAATGGAAGTTAGTATATTTTTTCAAAATGTGATAACCAGTACTATTTATCTTTGATAACAGTTAAAGTTGACATCTATAAAATGTTATTTCAGAGTACCAGAAGGCCATGTAATTTAACTGTCAAAGTGGTGGTCTCTGGATTGGTAGAATACTGATTAAGAAGAAAAAGGGTGTTATACAAGTTTGGACAATTAATTTTGTGAACTCATCCTAGAGAAATTGCTAAATACCTCATTGCTGTATATCACTACAATCACCTTTGAAGTACTCCCTTTGGAGTACTTCAGGCTATGCACTGACTTCAGCGCTTAGTACAAATAGCACTGTACAAACAACTCATCATAGTATTATGCATGTTATGACATATTACTGAGTTGTTTGTACAGCACTGCCAATATAAGTGCATGGTGGCAAGTTCATGAACTTAGCTGTCAGATTTTGGAGACAATGACAGTTCTGATGGCTATCCCAGAAAAAGAGTTCCAAAATTGCTTTAAGGGTTGACTAGGCACCCTTTAAATGTAGGATGAGTTATTTTAAAGAGATAATATGAAGGGCTGAGTCTTGCTTCAAAGGTGGGTTAGAAGAAAACTAGAGGTTACCCATAGGACATAGATTACATTTAGTATTGAATAGTTTACATCTCAGATGGGCGGAGGAATGCAATCAGTTCTTTTACATTTCAGATCTGCTTTTGCTAGCTATTTGAGAAGGGTATTAAAGGCACTACTCATGCTCTTGACAGACATAAAATAGAATGAGGGGAAATTAAAAAAGAATGTCACCTCATGGCATAACTGGATATTTTGTTCAGAAAATTTTTAAAAAATATTTCTTGTTGCAAATATAAAACCAATATATTGTACATTTTATTATTCACCATCTACAGCCAAATTCCTTTCAGCCACCAAGATCAGCGTATAATCAGTGATTAAATAGGAATAATAAGGACAACTTTTATCTCTTGAAATTGCAATATTATGTGTATGTGATTCCTCATGGAGTACTAAAATTATAGCTTTTGATTAAAATAAACCATAAGGGAAATCTGTTAAGTTCTATGAAGTGTATGTTGGGAGGATATTACAAGACTCTTGAAAGTCTGAGTCTTGATTTAACAAAGCACTTTCTTGTATCTTCTGGCTCTAAACTAATATAAAAAATAATTATCTTAAGACTGGCATAAAACTATGCAAAAGAAATTTTGTAGTTTATTAAAGAGAAAATATTAGTTAGATATCTTGAAAGCAAAAGACAATTAGCAATAATGGTTTCTAAGCTACTGCACCCAGAATATTTTATTGCTGGATGCCTTTCTCTTTGAAATAGCCAACCATAAATTTGTTCAGGGTGACTTATTTGTGGTTACTCACAATGGTGAAACTTCATTTACCTGCATTTGATCCAGCCACTACTATTTATTAAATTTATAATCTTGACAAATTACATAACCCCCATGAATCTCAATTATATGACGGGAGTGGTTATACTAATCACATAGAGCTTTTGTGAGGAATAGATTATAGCTGAAATAAAAACAATGGGATATGGCCCAGTAGGAGTTACAAATTGCAAACAGGCAAAAATAATTGACTATGTGAATTACTCTGATGTGGGATATATAAGTACTATAAAGCCCTGTGAGAGAAGCTTGTAATCCAGACTGGATGTTTCCTTCAAAAACAGAAACCAGAAGTTTTCCTAAAAATATGAAAACTACACTGATAACAGAAAATTGAAAATCTATGTGAAGGGAAAAAACAGTCCATATAGAGTGATCAAATATGGGGTAGTTTTGAGAGAGAAGAGGACAAAATATAGGTTGTAATAATGATTCCCTATGTTTCTCCTTGGCACCCACTATACTGAGATATACCTGTTTAAAGTCTGTTTTCCCTGTTACAGTATAAATTCCAAGAGAAATGTGACTCATCTCTCTTGTCTACCACTCTTTTTTTTTTTCACGTAAGATTTACATTTATTTTTTTTATTATTTTTTTTAATTCATTTTTATTGTTAGACTTATTGGGGTGACATCTGTTAGCAAGGATTACATAGGTTTCAGGCTTACAGTTCTACAGTGCATTGTCAACTTGTTGTATAATAATTTCACTCTTAAATGTCACTCAGAAAATTTTATAAACTATTTGACAACTAAACATTTTTAATGGCTGAAATATATATATATATATATATATATATATATATATATATATGATAAATATTTTATATATAAAGTTTATATATATAGTGTGTGTGTGTGTGTGTGTGTGTGTGTGTGTGTGTATTCCATCGATGTATACTTGGGTTGTTTCCATGTCTTGAGTATTATAAACAATGCTGTTATAAAGATGGGATTGCAGATATCTTTTTGAGTTAGTGTTTTTGTTACCTTTGAATATAGAATTACTGGATTATAAGTTCTATTTTTAGTATTTCATGGAACCTCCATACCACTTTTCATAGTGACTGTACCAATTTACACTCCCACCAACAGTGCACAAGCATTCCCATTTCTTCACATCCATGCCAGCATTTGTTATCTCTTGTTTTTGATGATGGCCATTGTAACAGGTGTGAGGTCATATCTCACTGTAGTTTTCCTAAGACCAATATCATGAAGCTTTCCCTCTGTTTTCTTCAAGAAGTTTTACAGTTTCAAATTTATCTTTAAGTCTTTAATTAGTTTTGAGTTGATGTTTTTGTATGGTGTAAGATAAGGGTGCAAATTCATACTCATGTATGTAGATATCCAGTTTGCTCAACAATCATTTGCTAAAGTGACTGTTCTTTCTTAATTGCTGGGCCCCTTTATCAAATACCATTAGATCTCATATGCATGTTGTATTTTTTTTTTTTTTTTTTTGCTTTTTGGTATGTGGGTAGCTCCCTGACTGGGAATCGAACCCAGGCAGCAGCGCTGACAGCGCCAACGCCGAAGCCTTAAGCCACTACACCAGGGAGCTCCATGTTGTATTATTTTTAGGCTCTTTATTCTATTCCTGTGGTCTATATGCTGTCCTTATTCCTGTATCATACTATTTTGATAAGTGTATCTTTGTAACAAATTTTAAAATCAGGGAATGTGTTGCTTCCACCTTATTTTTTTTATTAAGATTGATGAGATAGTCATGGTGTTTTTTGTTTCATATGAATTGTAAGATTGCTATTTCTATTTTTATAAAAATTGTCATTCAGATTTTAATAAGGATTGCAATGAATCTATAGATCACTTTGTTAGTATGAACATTTTTGCACTATTAATGCTTTCTATTCAAGAATATGACATGTCTTTTCATTTATTTGTCTTGTCTAAATTCTTTCATAGATGTTTTGTAGTTTTCAGCATACAAGTCTTTCACCATTTTAGTTTAGTATATTCCTAAACATTTTACTCTGTTTTGTGCTACTATAATTGGGAAATTTTTTCAAAATGTTGTTTTCAGATAATTTGCTTTTACTGCCTAAAAACACAACTGATTTTTGTACATTCATTTTTGTATCATGCAAATTTACTGAATTTGTTTATTAGTTCTAACAGTTTATTTAGGTAACTTTTAGAGTTTTCTACATATAATTATGTAGTCTGCAAACAGGGGCAATTTAACTTCTTCCTTTCTGATTTGGATACCTTTTGTTTCATTTCCTTGCCTAGCTTCTCTTACTAGGACTTTCAGCACTTAGTTGAATAGAATTGTCAAGTGTGAGAATCCTTTCCTTGGTTTTTATGTTAGAGAAAAATCCTTCAGTTTTCACCATTGAGTATGGTATTAGCTGTGGCTTTTTCATATATGGCTTTTATTATATTGAGATAATTTTATTCCTAGGCTGTTGAGAGTTTTTATTATGAAACTGTTGAAATTTGTTAGATGCTTTTTCTGCATCTATTGAAATAACCATGTTATCTTGTATCTCTTATATGTTAATGTGGTATGTCACATTAATTGATTTTCATATGTTGAACCAACCTTGCATCCCATGAATAAACTCCATTTGATCATGGTGTATGATCCTTTTAATATGCTGTTGAATTTGGTCTGCTAGGAATTTGTCGAGGATTTTTGTAATTAGATTCATTGGGGATACTCATATTGGCCTGTACTTTTCTTCTTCTGTGGTAATTTTGGCTTTGCTATCATAGTAATATTTGCCTCAGAAGAGAGTTGGTAAGTGATTTCTCTTTTTTAATTTTTGGAAGAGTGTGAGAATCATTGGTATTAACTCTTCCTTAAATATTTGATAGCATTCACCAGTGAAGCTTTCTGGTCCTCAGCTTTGTTTGCTGGTAGGTTTTCTATTACCAATTTTATCTCATATGATTATACTTAAGAGTTCTGTTAAGACTTTCTATTTCTTCATGATGTAATACAGTGGTTCCTAACCTTTTTCCAATTGTACGCACATTTTAAACCCATTTCTATAAATTGTACCCTGTGTTTCAAAACCAGCTGTTTTTAAATACTGACACTTTTGTTCAGTGCCTATCTTAATGTAAAATAGTGGAAATGAGGTAATAAGTTAGGAAACAAAAATTACTACACTGAAAGTACAATCCACAGATTTAATTTTATAATATTTGTAACTCAGTAAAATACTGACAATGAAGATCAAGTATTTAACAAACTTTTAATTTATTATTAATAATATTTATTTATGATAACTGAAAAGTTTGTAATAATTTTTATGCAGACCACTAGCTGATTGAAACATTGTAAGATCATTGATCTTGCTTTGATGCACTCATTTCCTTGAAACCAGGCTCAAAAGATGCAAGATACAGTCTAAAATTCATACTTGCATTAAGCGTGTTGCAGTACTTATTTTATATAAAGGTGTAAAAAGAAAAAGCTCTCTTCACTAGTTCAGTATTAGTAAATGGCAAGAAGTATTTGAGTGCCTTCTCCCTGAGCTGTACCTATTCCTCACTGACATCTATCCAGAAGGCAATAACATGCTTTCTTTTAAAATCACAATATAAAAAATTGATTGAAAGTTCTATTAACTGCTCTTTTTCATCAATTGATAGGTTAGCTTCTTTGAAGAATTCTTCATTGAAGGGATCTGCAATCCAGTTGTTTTCTTACCTATGTTGAGGGACATTTTAAGACCTTCCAAGTAAATTACAATATTCTCTTTCACACTTTGGATAGGTGCGAGTCATTCTCAGATAAAACATTGTGCCGTTTCAAAAACTTCAGGCTGACCTTTTTGAATGCATGCTTTTCAAAAGTCCAGTTTTTTAATCATTGACTCCATTTTGTTGGTTTCTTTGAATATAGTGATTGAGCTGTTTTGAAGTCCCAAGTTGAGTTTATTTCTAGAAAAATATCTGTTAAGTATGCAAGACTTTGAAGCCAATCACTGTCCTGAAACCTTGAAGCAAGAAGGAAATGATGGTCTTCAAAAGATACCTGGACTTCATGTCTAAGTTCAAACATCCATGTAAGTACTTTGCCACAAGACAGCCACCTTACATCCCTGCAAAAGGAATGTGCAATGAATGCTGTTCATTTCTTCATACAGTGCTTTAAACAATCTGGAGTTTCGTGGTTATGACTTAATAAAATTTACAACTTTTACAGCCTCATCAAGAACATCTTTCAGTTTACTAGGAAGAAGCTTGGATGCAAGACTTTGTCTATGAATGCAGCAGTGACTCCAGGGTACATGGGGAGCTATTCCTTTAATTCAGCTGCATAGACCTATTTGAACAACCTGACATAGGCTTGCCTATCAGTGCATACACCACAACAATTTGACCTACTAATGTTCTTTTCAATGAAACAACCATTGATTGCATTAAAAATATCTGCCTGTGGTATGCTCTGTCAACAGGTTTTTCTCAATTTCATTTCCTACCAAGTACCTCACGATGATGAGCAAAATAGATAAATCAACAACATCTACACTTTCATGGAAAATAATTTACTTTTTCTAATTCTATCTACCACTAGAGCCTCAACATCATCAGACACTTTCTGAATTTATGGAAACATTGTATTGTTTGAAAAAAAAAGATAGCATTGATTTTGTGGACATGTTCTTCTCCAAACATACAAAAAACAGAATCCTTAATACAAGGAAAAATTAAATCTTCAGCTACGGTGTGGTTTTTACCACATTTAGCTGTGTGATAAGCAATATGATATGAAGCCTCATCTGCATTCTCGTTATTTTTCTTTCCTAACATTATGTATTAAGTAACAGTTAGATGCCTTTCTAAGAGCCAAAAATAATGTATTTTTTGTTTTTATACATAGGATGTTTAGTTTCTAAGTGTCACATAAATAGAGAGAGTTCCATGAAACTGTTGGATAATATTTTCCCACACACAGCACACAAAGGCTTAGGACAGTCATCATCCCCTGCAAATGAAAACCAGCATTTAATATACTCTTCAGAGTATTTCCTTTGCTTCTGTGTAGTATCTGAGGCATGCACCTTTTTACTGTCTTCCAGTGTGGGTGTACTCGTAGTTGCAGACATGTGTTGAGAAATACTTGGCAACGGGTTATAATCCACATCAAGTTTTGGCTTTTTAACCATTTCTTTTTTCAACAACTGATCTATAACTGACACGCTTAAAAATCATGGACAATAATAACTGAAACTGTATTAAACATTAAATAAAAAACTATTTGAAAAGAATGGAAATTAAAGACAACACACTTACTTTTAGTCACTGAATAACTAAACTGATCAAACAGTGGCTACAGATGAATTTATATGCTTAGAGAAGTTCTAGAAATGTCACAAATGGATAGTGCTGAAACTGTATAATGATTGGTAGAAGAGCGGTTTGGAGGAAGGGTTCATAGCCATGCTCTCACCAATCATCATTTGTTAATGTGATCTGATTTTGAAGTGTCTCCATTAACAGTGATTCAAACTTAACACATATTGTTCAATAACTAATGTTTTGTATTTTTTACTTTACTTGTTTTTCACCATTACTGAATATTTTTCATATACCCCTGAATGACCCAGCACTTACCCCTGGGAGTAGGCATACCACAGCTTGGGAATGATGACTTAGTCTTAAATGTGTTGTATGTTTCTGGTAATTTATCCATTTCCTCTAGGCAGTCCAGAATGTCTTTGAATGTGGCCCAACACAAATTCTTAAAACATGATGAGATTTTCTTTGTGACCATTTTTTTAGCCCATCAGCTATGGTTAGTGTATTTTATGTGTGGCCCAAGATAATTCTCCTTCCAGTGTGGTCCAGGGAAGTCAAAAGGTTCCACACCACTGCTCTAGGTTATCCCGTTTGTTGGCATAAAATTGTTCTTAGTAGTCTTTGCCAGTGGTTCTCAACCTTTCTAATGCTGCGACCCTTTAATACAGTTCCTCATGTTGTGGTGACCCCCATAAAATTATTTTCATTGCTACTTCATAACTGTAATGGTGCTACTGTTATGCATCGTAATGTAAATATCTGATATATGTTTTCCGATGGTCTTAGGTGACCCCTGTGAAAGGGTCATGGGGCCCCCAAAGGGGTCATGACCCACAGGTTGAGAACCGCTGCAGTAGACACTCAGTTAAGCAGCACCCATGGGGACTGGTAGATGCCGGATAAATGTAAGTAGGCTCTGTTAACCAGAACTCAAGCAACTGGCACTCTCAAGCAACCAGCAAAATGTTTTGCCAATTGCTTAAATTCTAGTCAACAAAGAGTCTACTGTACTCTTTTAACATCATTTGTAATGTCTTCTCTTTCATTTCTCACTCATTTATTTGAGTCTTCTCTCTCTTAGTTTAACTAAGGGCTTGTCAGCTTTGTTTATCTAAGAAAACAACTCTTAGTTTCATTGATTTTTGCTATTTTTTTTCTGTTTTGTTTAATGACCTGAGATGCTATTATGTTGAAAACTCTATTGTATTTCTATTTAGTTTATTGACTTTAATATTTATTTTCTTCTTTTGGCTAACTTTATGCTTAGTTTGTCTTCTTATTCTATTTTTTTAAAGTCTAAAGTTAAGCTGTTTGAGATCTGTCTTCTTTATTAATGAAGGCATTTATCACAGTAAATTTCTTTCTTGGTACTACTTTTTTTTTTCATAATATAAAATTTCATATGTCGTGTTTTAATTTTTATTTACACTAGACATTTTCTAACTATTTTTATTTCTTCTTTTACTTCTTAATTGTTCAAGAGTGTGTTGTTTAATGTCTATGTATTTGTTAAATTTTCCTTCTGGTATTATCTAATTTTATTTCATTATATTTATAAAAGATATTTGGAATAACTTCCATCCTATTAAATTTGTGAGGGCTTGATTGGTGACCTAAATGTGATTATGTGAAAAAGTCTTGTGTGTACATAAGAAGAATGTATATTCTGCTGCTATTGAGTAGAATTTTATGTGTATGTTTATTATGTTCATTTTGTCTATAGCATTGTTCAAGTCCTCTACTTCCTCATTGATCTTTCTGGATGTTTTAGCCATTATTTAAAGTGGCATGATGAAACCTCTTACTGTTATTGGGCTACTATCAATTTCTTTCTTCATTCATTTTTACCTTATATATTTAGGTGCTCTGATGTTGGGCATATGAGGGGAGTCCCCCCCAAAACCCAGGCTTTATTTATAAAAAATTGTGTATTTATTATTACATGTTTAAACTTCATTCACTTTCAAAGTACTCTCCATTTGATGTAATACCCCTATCAAAACACTTTTCCCACTGCTCAAAACAGTTTATGAGCTCATTGATTTTCATGCCTTTTTGTATTTCTGCTGTTTTTTATTTTACCTCTTCCACATTGGCAAAATGTTTCCTTTTGAGGGCTTTTTTCATCTAGGGAAACAAATAAACAAATAAAAAAAGTGCTGGGGCAAGACTGGGTGAATAGGGAGCGTGAGACACTGGGTCATGCCATTTTTGGTCAAAAACTGCTGAATACTCAGTGCAGTATTGGTAGGTGTATTGTCATGTTGCACATTATTCATGTAACACATCCATCATGAAATGGGCAAACCCATTGAAAGAGGCTCCAAAAAAATTTCATTGAGGCCAAATGCAGTCTCTTACAACAATGCCAGTTGGTACACTGATGCAGATGGGTTTCTAGAACACTCATCTGTCTAGTGGTGCCCACTCTCCAGAAGATAAGCCCAGGATTTTTGCCCCTCTCTGTCACATGTTATATCATGTTATGTTATTCTGATGAACTGACTCGTTTAACATATAATGCCCCTCTTTGTCTTTTGTGACAGTTTTAGATGCATATTCTATTTTGTCTGACATTAGTATGGCCACCTTTGCTCTCTTTCGGTTGCCATTTGCATGAAATATTATTTCATTCCGTTATTTTCACTCTACATTTGACCTTAATTCTAAAGTGGTTTCTTATAGATAGTATATAGTTGGGTCTTTTTATTTTATTTATTTTTTTTTAATTCATTTTTATTGTTAGACTTATTGGGGTGACATCTGTTAGCAAGGAATACATAGGTTTCAGGCATACAATTCCACAGTGCATTGTCAACTTGATGCATAATAAGTTCACCACCTAATGTGACCCCTCTTTCCATCCCCTTATATTTAGCTTCCCCCCCTCCTCTCCCACCCCCTCCCCTTTCTCCCCTCCCTAACCCACTCGTCCCCAAATAAACATTAAACTATCGATTGTGTCCATGGGTTATT
>PVJL010020425.1:0-12112 GCA_004026885.1 Lyroderma lyra
TGTGTGTCTGTGTGTGTGTGTGTGTGTGTGTGTGTGTGTGTGTGTGTGTGTGTGTCTGTGTGTGTGTGTGTGTGTGTGTGTGTATCTGTGTGTGTGTCTCAAAGCGCTGACCTTTTGCTATGCAGGATTAGGAAACACCTACTAATGTTTCCTTCAGGAAGTAAGGGACTTTGCTAGCCTGTCTCCTCTCAGGTTTCGCTCCCCCACAATGCTCCCCACCAACGTGTTTGTCACTGGGATTTAGACAATGATCCCGTGTGGCGGATGGTGGTCGTTTTACCAATAGAAGTACAATCTTTTTTTTTCCCCTTCCAGGAAGGAAGATAATAAGATAAATCATTAATTAAAGGGGCTGCATATGGGACAGATGGAATCCTACCCATGTGGCCACCTCCCCCAACAGTTGAGGGGGTAAAAGCACCATAAATCACTCATGGTCCAGCAGCCCTCAAGAGGGCCCCTCCCGCCCCGTCTGAGCGATGATGAACAACACAGACTCCCGTTCGGTGTGCCGGGGGAGGTGGGCTGTGAGGTAGCACAGTCCCCCTTCTTGGGACACGTCATGTTTCGCGGGGCGCAGGGCGCGGCCACCTGCGGGCCGGCTAACGAGGATGGATGTGACTCCGCCAGGGCTCCGGCTGCCTCTGGCGCGGTGGGTCCGTGGTCACGGACGCGCCGCAGTGGCCCTGGCGCTGGGCACGTGGCTTCGCTCTGCCCTCCCCCGCCCCCCAGCTCTCCTCTTCCATCCGGCTGGCACAGGCGCCGCCTCTTAGCTCTTGATGGCAACCAGCACAGCGGCGACCCTTTCGGACGCCTTTGCGAAGTCAAACGCAAGCTGCGAGCTGCTGCAAAACCAAAGATCGCACGAAACTCACCGTCCCCCAAGTACTCGGTCACGTGGACGCCTTCCGGGGCCAAGCGGCCACCCCGTCACCTCACCCCGTGGGCACGGAATCCTCATTCGTCCCATCGGCGTTGCCCGGGCACCTCCGGGCCCCAAATCCTGTGCGTTTACCTTCTGCACACGGGGCCGACAGGACGTGCAATAATCGCACGTGATTCGTCACACGTGAAGCAACCACGCCCACGTGGGCTGTCAGCGGTGGCAGAGGCCACGCCAGGAGGGCCCTCGGAGGGGACGGAGGACGCAGGTGGCGCCTGGACGTCCCGGGCCGGCTTTGCTGCCAAGTGACGCTCGTGCCAGCAGGGCGGTGCCACCGTGGGAGGGAGGCGGGGAGGAGACGCTTCCGGAAGGACGGACGTGCGGAGAGGCGTGACGATTTAAGAAACTGACACACGGCCGGGAACTGGGGGCACAAAAGAATGAGGTCACGAGGACAAAAGTTGGGGCTGCAAAGGCAGCCGGGGCTCAGGCGCTGCAGGGCCTCATAGGTGACGGCACAATGTTGGATTTTATCTAAATAGACCCCGTGTGCGGGTGCACCTGTCCTCCAAGGAGCACGGTGACGTCCTTACCCTGATGTGACCTTACTTGGAAAGAGGGTCTCTGCGGAGGCGGTCATTAGGGCAGGTCCTAATCCGATGTGACTGAAGTCCTCATATGACATAGGGGACCAGGACGCAAACACAAGGCGAAGGACGCCACGGGACGCAAACACAAGGCGAAGGACGCCACGGGAAGAGGCAGACGCGCAGGGAGGGCCCCAGGCGACGACGGAGCTGGGCGGGCGGGAGGCGGCCACGGCCCAGGGCTGCAGGGCACAACCCGAAGCTCGGGGCAGGCGAGACACACGCTTTGCCAGGAGACAGCAGAGCCCGGCTCTGCGGTCACCCTGACTTTGGACTTGCAGCTTCTAGAACCGTGAGACCATGGATTCCTGTTGTTCTGAGCTTCTCGGTTTGGAGCGCTTTGTCCCGGCAGCCCCAGGCCACTCGTACACTGGGAAGCCACCGAAGACTTTTAAGTGGAGGCAGGAGTTTCAAAGGAGGAGAGTGCCCTGTCGCATTTCCAAACACTCCCCGGGCTGCAGAAGGGACAGGGCGGGACTGGAGAGGGTCAGGGATGGGACTGTGAGTGCGAGGCCCTCAGAGCGGCGCGGGGGGCGGGGGGGAGCTGTGGGGTCTGCGTGGGGGCGGCCGGCGTGGCCAGGCGCCCAGGGTGTGTTCTCGGCCCAGAAGGTGACAGGGAGCTAGCAAGAGCGTGCATGCTTTTCCGCAGCACTCCCTAAACCTGGGCACATGTATTTATATTCTACACAAAGATGTAATCGGCAGACCCCCGGCTGGAGCCTTCGAGGGATGTTAGAATTATTTTACCATTTCGCACATTGAGTTGTTTTTCTCTGAATTATAATTGCTTTTTACATAATGAAAAACCTGCTCAAGAATGACAGAGCATAAAGAACTACTTCTCACCTCCTTTGAGACTACAGCAGAATAGGATGTGACTGAGACAAAAAATTATTTGGTTCAATAGGGAATAGTCAACTATCGGAGAGGCAGCCAAATCTGGCCTCGCCAGTCCCCAGTCCCTGAGAAGCAAGCGACTGACATTGTCATAAAAGGACCAAAGCAGTTCACTGGTCCCCGTCCAGCTGAGACACGGCAAAGCAGTCGTGACACGCTCCTCCGGGAATCTGTGACGGTGGGTCACGTTTTTAAACACTGATGTTGCGTGATGTCTTTGAAATATGAGCAGTGGGTCCCCCCACTCCTCTGGGGGCACCTGCTTTGGCTGCGTGTCGCCAGCCCCGTTCTGTGAGAGGCTGCCCTTGCCCCAGAAGGTGTCCTAGAGCAGAAAACAAGGAACCCAAGTCTAGGTTTTGGGGTTTCATAAGCAGACATCCTAGTCATTCCAAAAGGAGCTTCCGTGTTGCCTTTAATCCTCAAAACATCAAATAAGTCTACGAGCGTGTGTTACGGTCCGAGAGGCTGAGGTTACCACGAACAGAGGAAGTGCTGTGGGCAAGCAGGGACCGGGTCAGCCTCACCCCCGCCCGACGCTGGGGACCGCATGGCGTCCCAGAGAAAGGCTGACACCCGAGTCCACACGGCCGCATGAAGACGTCCTTGGTAGCTCCTCCCCGAGCCCAGTGGTCCTCAAATGTCAGTGGCCATAAACCTGGCGAGAGAAGGCCGCACACGGGTGTGTGTGTGTGTGTGTATGACTCGATTGATAATGAATTCGGTCTCCTAATGGTGTGGGGCTCACAATTATTTTAACATTCAGTAATTTAAAAAAAAAAAGGTTTAAGGTTAGAAGATGTAAAGAAATTTCAAAGACGACTTTGAGTCTCTGTGAGTCTGTCCCACTGGGCTGACTTCAGAACCTAACCCTCACACCCAACGGGGAGCTGCTTCCGAGAAGAGGCCACGTGTGTCTGACTCCGAGGCTCCAAGTGGAGGCCAGAGATCTCCTTTGCCCCCTTCCGATGGTTTAGGTTTTGTTCCCCATTCTAATCCAGTCCAGCAGAGAGGTGAGGAAGTAAATAGGCAGGTGGCTGTGTCATCAATACCTGGTGGCTACCTTGATGATTGACCAAAAATGACACTGATTTGATCCTACCTGAAATTTGTATTCTAAATTCCTCAGATAACCCTCCACCTTGCCAGCTCGTAGGAGCCAAGTGCCTGCCATTTGGACACGGTCGTTTGCTGTACCCATATTGAGAGACGAAACTGGGGGCTTCGAGGCCTGAGACACGGGGCACAGACGGACGTCAGCCTCCCGCCGAGTTCAGATGCGCCTACTTCGGGCTGCGACGTGATACACGTGCTGTTTGCCAACACTCACCTGCAAGTTTGTGTTTATTCTTCCCTCCTCGAGCTCTAAGTGCAATCTATTTTAATTTCCCCCCTTGCCAAATATTCAGTTGCTGACAAACACACATTCAAATGTTCTTGCATATTCATGCCCGTGATTTTGTGCTCAAACTGAGTTCCTCAGCAAATCAGTTTTGATTTTTGCATGCGCACATGCATGAGCTTACACATGCGCACACGCACACACACACGCACACACGCACGCACACACGCATGCACGCACACACGCACACGCACACACACGCACACACACACCCCTCCCCCCTCCACACACTCAATGCCCACTCACCTACAATTGCTGGCAGGAGTTTGAGAAAAGGTAAGAAGGCCTTGAAATAACACACCGTGTCCAGCACCCGTGCAGAACTACCCTGGGAGGCCCCGCCTTCCGCAAGGACTGAGTTTGTAGACTATTAATGGTGCGGCCGACGCTCAGTTAACCAGCACCCACGGCGGTCGCTAGGTGCTGGATAAACGTACCTGGAATTCTCAAACAACCGGCAAAACTCTCAAGCCAGTGGCTTGAGTTTGGGTTAACGGAGAGTCTACTGAAATACAGTTATAGTTAAAAATCTACCCTCAAAATCTTTAAACTGTTCATAAATTATCTGAGCCTTGGTTTTATGTATACAATGTCGGACAGTTAATTTCACAAACTCATCTCAGAAAAAGTGCCACATCCCTCATTCTTGAGTGTCACCACAGTCACCTTAGAAGCACTGCCCTTGGGAAGCTGTGCACCGACGCCAGCGCCTCGTCCACCCTTCAGAGCAGTTTGGGAACTCTTTTCTGGAATGGCCGTCAGAGCTGTCGGCGTACCCAAAATCTGACAATTAAGTTCATGAACTTGCCACCGTGAGCTTACATTGGCAGCTCTGTACCAACGACTCAGTAGGTGTCATAACCTTGGCAAGGTACGACAACGGTTCTGATGGCCACTCCAGAAAAAGAGTTCCAAAACTGCTCTGAAGGGTGGACTAGGCGCTGGCGTCGGCGCACAGCTTCCCAAGGGGAGGACTTCGAAGGGGACCGTGGTGATACTCAGCAGTGAGGGATGTAGCACTTTTTCTAGGATGAGTTTGCAAAATTAATTGTCCGACGTCTTTATAACAGCTACAGTAGTGTGCATGTATAATATATATGCACAACAGAATTTTGGAGTATTTTATAATATTTTACATTTAACATGTTTGCAAGTGCATATAGTTGTAAACACCTAAATTAAACGTGTGCGTGTGGTAACGCCCTGATATTCTGAAGTCGTAACGCCACAGAACATAATCAGGATGGCTGTGCTCACATTTGTTATTTCCTTTCCGAAAATGGACTATCCAAGGGTGTTCTCCAGCTTACTGTGTTGTGCTCGAGAACCCCATTTAGTACAATTTCAGTGATTATCTCCCTTGTTTCTATGGCACTTTACAATTTGTCAAGCCATTTCCTGCAGATTATTTTATTTTATCCTCATGATAGTCCAGTGGGGAAAACACTGTTATTATTTTAAAAATTAGCTTTGCTAATTTTTGCTTATGTGTTTTTAATTTCATCCCAAAATAACATAGTTAAAGAGGAATTAAAAACAATAACGTGATCTATACTTGGGAGAATGACCTCAGAAAACATTGGGACTTGAACTTGAAGACCGTTAACCTTAAATTCAAGTGGCCCGTCTCTCCAAGGTTTGAGATAAGTGAGCGAAGCACATCTGTTGATTTCAACATGAAATTTGAACTTCACTCATATATTAAAAAGAAAAAAAAGCGTCTGTATTGCCAAGCCCAGAGAATCGAGCCATTTGGAGGACATCTCACTGAGAAGCCCAGAGTCTTCCCAGAATCTTCCAAGGTGGTGTTTTAGATTGAATCCAGAAAAGGAGTCCAGGACAAGTAAGTACAACCTGTCAGCAGAGGAAGGTCGAAGACTGACGTCACATGAAACCCCAAAACGGTCCACAGCTCACCCCGCTCAGCGGGTCCCCGGAGGAAATGTCCCCGGCTGCCCGGACCCGCCGCCTGGAGACGCAGGGCGGCCCCCAGGCCCTGCAGCTGCTCCCTGTCGGCGCCTGGGCACCTGACTCGGGGTGCGCTTTGCAAAGCCCCCAGGTGGGAGGTCAAATGCAGGCCGGTCCGCTCCGAAGAGCACGCGAGGGGCCCGGCGGTACCGCCGGCTCTTGGACGTGAGTGCTGCCCCCTCCGAGTGTGGCCGGCGCCTGGGGGAGGCGAGGGGGCGCTGGCCCCGGGCTGGCCGAAGGAGGGACACTCGAGGTCTCCAACCCCATCACGGGCGTCGGTCACGCGGCCCGAAGTCCCCACGGCGGCTGCGTGCGTGTACTGGTCTGCTCCCCGGTTCCTTCGCCCCCGTCCTCGGAACCGCCAGGCGTCAGGGCCGAGCTCGGCGCCCAACGGGGAGGCCGGGCCTGTCCTTGCCGGCGGGGTGCGTGCGGTTGAGCTGAGGACACGGGTCTGAGTGCCACCATGGCGGGGACGCAGGGCGATGCTGGTGACACAGCGCCTGACCTTGACCGAGAGGACCCAGGAGGGCCCCGGGGAGCGTGGCAGCGCGGGAAGCCCGGCCGGTTCGGCGCACGCCTCGCGGGTTCTGACGGGCGTTCTACTGGGTGCGAAGGACACGGCTGTGTACGGGGAGGCATTTCAACACGCGCGTGGCCGACGTGTGCGCGACGCCTCCTCTGGGCACCTCGGCCCCTGCTCGGGCACCACCCAGCTCGCCCGCTGCCCCCGCCCGCAGCGGGCCTCCGGGCTTTCCCAGGGGCAAGGCCCCGCGTTCTGGTGTCTCTCCGCTTAGTGACCGAGACTCGGTCTACTTTCAGCTACGCGACTGGCACGACTGTAGCTGCTGACACCCGGGCCCCGTAAAGAACCCCATTTTCAAGCAGGAGACAGGAAATCAGGGAGACTCAGCGTTTCCAGCCCGGGCAGCAAGGCGACACCTCCCGACACACAGAAGCCACGTGCCACAGACCCTGGGCGCCGCAGCCTTCCAGACCCCGTCATCGACGAAGCCACCAAAGCGTGACTTTTGTCCTCATGAGAGGCAGGTGAGAGAAGGCCGGCCCCGACGTGCGCTGTCGGACTCCCAGCCCGGGTCCCTTAGGTTCTCGCTGGCTGTACGGCCACAGAACCCCGGGGCACTGATGGCGCGGCACCCCGTGCACCCCGCTTTATCACCAGGCCGGCAGGACTGCAATGGAGACACGAGAACGGCCATCGTGCTGCAGCGCGGGGCAGCTCCCCAGGGCAAGTCCACACCCCGAGGGGTCGTCCTGCACCCCACAAGCCGCTGCCTCGCCCCCGGCCCGGAGGCGGCCCGGCAGGAGCCCGGGTTGGCTCCCTGGCAGACAGAACCGTGACCCTGCCTCTGCCCGGGACGGGAAGTCACAGTATCGTCACATCGCTAATAGCCAAAACAGGGGTCTCGAATGACCGGGTACCCCAAAGGGATCCCCTCTGGCTCGTCTCCCTGAGTGGGCGGGCCGTCCTTCTGCATCCCCGCTCCCCAGGCACACGTACACGGGACGACAGACGGCATCCTGAGGGGGACACGGGTGGGGGATCAGGGACGAAGACAGACAGATGTCCTCACCGGCCTCCAAACCAACCCCCACGCTTCGGCGGGGCCTCGAAGCCATCAATAACCTTTCGTCAAGCCCACCGAAGCCTTTTTCTCTGACGTCACCCCCGAAACTGGATATGAACCCAGTGGAAATGACAGCTCGCGTCCCAGCCAAAAAACACCGTGGGTCCATTCTGTCATCTGTAAGAGGACCCTGTCATCAATATAGATTTCCATTTTTGTAAATCATCTTTTATTTGGGGAAGGAGGGAGGTATTGATTTTTTTCCTAGTCTTTTCTCGGAATGTTAACCTTGTTTAAGTTCTTCATTTCCTCTGCCCGAAGCGCCATGTTGCAATAGAATTAAATGCACAGTAAAATGGCCACGTGAGGAGGGCTTATGCATTATGTTAAAATCTGCTCCCTTGATAAATGGAGCCATTAGGGTCTGGAATTCACTGCATTAGTCTACTTAGCTCCCTCCAACATGCCTTAAAAGTCTCACAAATTTGTTCAAATGCTAATGAGCCGCCCGCCAATCCTCATCTGCGGTGGAAGGATCTCGCATTTCCAGGGGTTCAACGCGTTTAAGAGCTTCCCGCGACGCCCTTTACCTGACTCCGCAATTCCGACGGCCCGGATTTATGGACGGGGGTGTGCACACTTTTATCACGCAGCAGCTTCTGAAAAGACACTCGAGCCTTAATAAAACTCCTTCTGTTTAGCGTCCGTTTATCATCATCTGGTGTCAGGATAAGATGTGGGGGAGATCCTTCCGAAGGGTCATGTGTCTGCGTTTATTCCAAATCAGCTGGTTACATGTAATAACCCCCACGTCATCTCAAAGACAAAGGCGGTCATGCTGGTCATGTTTCCCCAGGCCAGGTGTGACTCTTTGGGTCTGTACTGGACTTCTAGAAAGGGAAAATGCCAAAGGAACTGCTGGCGTGTGGGCGGCTGCCACCTGGTCAGCTGTTTCCATGAAAAGAGAAAGAAACCCAAGAAACTCATCTTTGTTCACCGAACCCTTGTTGAACCCTGTTCAAGGTGCCGGGCACTGTGGTAAACGGTGCTTCTTCCCCTACTGTCGTTTGAATGACTCTGGACCCATTTTTGGGGACAGCTATCACAGCCAGCCTCACGGGCGTGGGATCCAGGCCATCAGACAGCGCTCCACGCCCAGAAGACCCCCACAGTTGGCTCAATGCTCTGTTGTTGTCATCTTGAAATTCGGACGGGGGCCCCACCAGGTACACAGCCTGCCCTGACTTCGGGTGAATGAGTCTGTGGGTGACCCCAGTCATCAAGGCCAGCTGGGGAAACTGGCTGTATCGTCTCTTCCTCCAAGCTTCATCTAAGACGTCACTTCCTGGAGGGAGGTCTTTCCCGATGCCCTTCTCCCCACCCCCAGTTTCTCTGTCTCCCTCATGTCTGGAGGCTGCCGCTGCCCTTCCTCCAAGGTGGCTCTGCTCATCACTTCCTGTAACTACCTGCTCACCTGCACCTCATTCTCACTGGACTCTGGGCTCCTGGAGGACAAGAGCCACGCCTGCGGTGCCCACCACCGGATCTGAGAGTGCCCTGGGCCGCCTCACACAGTAGGCACTCGGCACAGGGAGCACCCAGTGTGCCAGCCTCTCCAGGCCCTCTGAGAGACGCAGGGACCTGTGCATCCTGCAAAATGGAACCAAGTGTGCACCGGTTGAGACAGAGGAAAAATAAAACTTAAAGTTGCAGTCAATAATAATTTCAAAAGCAAATGAATTCTTACGGTTTTCTTTCTTTCTTTTTTTTTTAAATTCATTTTTATTGTTAGACTTATTGGGGTGACATCTGTTAGCAAAGATTACATAGCAAAAGAAATTCTCCTTAACGTGGCAAGGAGGTGCACTTTAGCAGGCTCGTTTCCGGATGTGGTGCGACCTCCCCAAGTGCGACGCTATGGCTCTTGGGGAACGGGAATGGTCGTGTAGGACGTAAGTCCCAGCATGGTGCCAGGGACCGGGGGCTCACCCAAGGCTCGGCGCAGGTCCAACACACATTGGGTGATCCAGGGAAAGAGAACGGTAGGCATGAAAGGGGGCCTGCTTTCAAGATGGCAGGAGATGGAGATGAAGGCCCATAGACGAGGAGCCATGAAGTACATCGTGAAGGGCTGAACGCAGTGCCAGGGACCCCAGCAGCATAGAGCAGGGAGAAGTCAAGGAGAAGGGAGAGACGGGTGACACGGAGCGTGGACATCTATTTCCACCAAGTAAAATGCGCGAGGCGACAAGGACAGGGGATGGTAACTGATGACAGGGTATGTGTTGGGGTTTGGGGAGCTGGTAGGGGACAAGGTGATACCATTAAGCAGAGAAAACCCAAGGAATCTTCCCTTCCATGGGTCAAGACTTTAAAAAAAGAAACTCATTCGTTTGTTTAGACAGGGTTACACCAAAATGTTCGGTAACTTAGAAGTAATGGAGTATGTAAGTGGCCTGTCTTTACTTAACAAGCAAGCATTAGCTCTTGTTAATGACAACGGCACCGGGTGAGATGACGCCCGCGATCGTGACATCCCGCGATCGTGACATCCCACGATCGTGACATCCCGCGATCGTGACATCATGATGATCTCTACATCTTGGCTTTTTCTCATCCAGTTCCGAAGACCATACCAGAGCATTCAGTACTTGGGCCTCACCTCTCTCAGTGGAGTTGGTGGGTCCAATTTACACAACCAGAACCAAAAAAGGTACTTTTTCCTTTGGCTGTACTGAAAAACAACAGAGCTTCGGGGTTCGTCTGTATGTCAAAGCTTGGGAGCCCTCTCTGCATTAATATAAAGGTCAAAGCAGGGCATTCACTAAATTCCCTCCACCAAACACCACGTGTCCGTACTAGGTCCCAGGACAGGGCGCAGTAACCCCGAAGGAGCTTCTATTCTAATAGCAGAAGTCAGACACAAGCAAACAAGCAAGCGAAAAATAAGTGATTTTACATCAGCCCCTTACTGTGGAGGAAACAAGGCAGTGCAAGGGGCTATCTCGGGGTGGCAAACACTTCCTGTGAAGGGTCAGGTAGTAAACACGTTGGGATCTGCCAGACGGTCGCAGTTGCAACTGCTCCAATCTCCAGCTGTATCACAGACGGTTACGTAAACAAACGCGCGTGTCTGCGTGCCAATAAAACTTTATTTACCAAACAGGCGGCAGGCTGGATTTGGTCCGCAGGTTGTCATTTACTAGCCCCTGGGCAGACAGCCGCAGGTGGGCTAATCCAGCTAAGATGTTCCAGAAAGGTTTGCTAAGGAGGTAACATGTCAGCTGAGATCTCAGTGATTGAGAAGGGTCTAGACATGGAACAATCTAGAGCAAAAAGCACCGGAGGCCGTGCAGAAAACGTACGCAAATGCTCAAGGTGAGAGGGACAGTTTTAGTACCTCCAAGTACTTTAAGTCACCTCAAGTTCATGCAAATAAAGAAAGAAAGAAAGAACCCTCTAACACCAGGACTCCAATCACATGCCCATACATGTAAACCCCACACCGTTTTTTGAAGATTTTCTTTGCGGAAGGATCTGGAACACAGTGTGAATTACTGCAAATTTCAGCCACTCGTCCTCAGTCCCGGCACAGGGATGCAAGCTCACGTCAGGCCCTGCCATCTGACTCTCATCCCCGATGTGAGCAGCTTCGGACACGATGAACCACGAGCCGAACCCGAGGGAAACCCGGATTTGGGCGCGAGGCAGTTAGCACTCACGGACAGCAGGTGAGTGTTTCAACGTCATTTAAGAAACGAACCAAACAACAACCCCAGGTGGGTCATTTCAGGGTCAAAGCTTTGGAAGACAATGGTGCAGAGAGATGGCTCAACGTTGTTTAGACCTGTTCATTAGGCTATTTCATCACAAACAAAAGGGTTAAAACCTGACAGGCCATAACCCAAGGAGGCCTTCCAGTGGGTTTTCCAGGCTTAGTGACCAGCATTTGGAAATGAGAGGGTTTGACACGAACACCTGAGTTTCTGGGCCCTCGACTTGCCACCTGTCCGGAGCTCAGTGAAACCTCCTCCTCTAGACGGTAGGGACCACCTGCATGGCCAGCGTGCCCACCGCCCTCGCTGGCTTTGTGAACTCGGAAGCTTTTCAGACCTGGGAAGAGCTCTTCTTTAAGAAAAAATCATTCGGAATTATGACCACACCATGTTGGCCGCATCGCCAATCCCACAGGAGAAATGACAACTAGAACAGGAAGCACGCCCATGGCGCATGAGCACAAGATTCCTGAGATGACTCCGGTGACACCTAACGTCCAGCAAGCGCTGTATGAAGGAGGGGCACGTCGGGGGGGGGGGGGCAGCTACAGCCCTGTCCACCTAACGTCCAACACCTTACTCTCACGATTTTCACAAAAACCCACGATCGGCGAGCAAAGGCCGGAGCCCTCGCTGGGGCCTCGCAAGGGGCCCATCCGCTTCTCGAGGCTGCTTTTCCTCTAAAAAGAAAACAACTGTTTCCTCTGCTCCCGGTCTGGGCTCTGTAGGCACGTAAGTGTCCCAACCCTTGAAACGGGAGGATTTCTAAATTCTCTCATTTTCAAGTTGGGTGGATTTGCTTTTGTCGCACCCGATACTTTCCTGAAAGACTCGCAGCGCGAGCTCGCGGCCCCTACTTTAGTCTTCGGATAGTCTGCTAAGTGAGCCTCGCAGTGGACGGGACGTGTGGCTCTGTTTGCAAGCCCTCTGACACAGCCCAACTGGCAAACATCAGC
>PVJL010020426.1:0-12099 GCA_004026885.1 Lyroderma lyra
CCTCGGTGTCCGCGGGCAGAACGGCGGCCCGGGGCGGGCGCAGGGGGCCCCTCCCTCCCTGCGCCCTGTCATCTCCCGGCCTGCAGGCCCTAGTCGGGCGGGCGGGTGGCAGGTGAGCGCGGGGACAGCCGCGCCAGGACTTCCGGGATCGCGGAGGTGGGAGCTCGGTTCTGAGGAAGGGATTGGGAACCGGGAAGCGGCGGTGGAGAGGGGCGGCGCGTGCTGGGATCTGAGCAGGATTCACTACGGGGGCGCGGGTCGAGGTGCTCCGTGCGCTACCCAGCCCTGTGTCCCCTCTCCCGAGACCGGGGACTCGCTGGAGGTGACCTGTGCGGAAGCCTGGAGTCCTGGGGTAACCCTTGGTAAGTGTCACCGCGTTCTTCTTCCCTTCCCCCAGTCCGTAGCTCCTGGTCGTTCGCCGGTGTCCCCGGGGCGCAGCGACTGTGGATGGCAGAAGCGCGGAGTGGGACTGGCCAGCTGCAGGAGCAGAAGAAAGGTAGGACACCTGCCTCTCGAGCCCTGGCCCCACTTCGGGCCTCCTCTCTCAGCGTCCGGCTGCATTGCCTGTCGCTCCCGCCTTCCTCGGGTACGCCCGCCCGCCCGCCCGCCCGGGAGGGCCGGGGGACTTTGATGCTTCTCCCCTCCTCACCCGCCCGCAGGTCTCCTGATAGCGGTGAGCGCCTCTGTGGATAAAATCATCTCTCACTTCGGGGTGGCCCGGAACTTGGTTCAGAAGGTGAAGGTGTCTGTGGGAGGGTGTTGGGGGTGAGGAGACAAATGTAGCTCCCGGGAGCGCAGAACAGAAGGCGGGGCAGGGGCTGAGGGTATCCTCTGGACCCATGCCCACTGTGTTGCCTCCAGGCCCAGTTGGGGGACAGCCGGCTGAGCCCAGATGTGGGGCACCTGGTGCTGACTACCCTCTGTCCAGCTCTCCACGCCCTGGTGGCCGACGGGCTAAAGCCTTTCAAGAAGGACCTCATCACGGGGCAGCGCAGGAGCAGCCCCTGGAGCGTGGTGGAGGCATCGGTGAAGCCAGGTGAAGGGGGACAGTGTGGGACTGGACGGGGACAGGGACTGGGGCAGGGCTGGGGCCTGGCTGACAGCACCCCTGTCCTCAGGCTCCAGCACCGGGTCCCTCGGAACCCTATATAGCCAGGTCAGCCGTCTGGCCCCGCTCAGCAGCAGCCGGAGCCGCTTCCATGCCTTCATCCTGGGCCTCCTCAAGTGAGTGGCCTGCAGGGCTGTTGCTGGGGGGGGGACATAGAGGGGCGCCATGCTCCCAGAGAAGGCCGCCCCTCTTCCAGTCTCATCGGCCATCCTCCCCAGAGGGCATTGGGGTGCTGCACCCTGCTAAACCCCTTCTCCCCTTCCCCCCCCACCCCCCCAGCACCAAGCAGCTGGAGCTGTGGTTTTCCAGTCTCCAGGACGATGCAGGTCAGAGGCTTAGGTGGGAGAGGGTGGGGTTGCCAAGCCTTGAGGGAGGAGGGAAGGGGCTCTGGCCCGCCGGTGTCCACTGATGCCAGAATGAGCTTAATTCGCGTCTGGCATCTTGTTACTCAAGCTTAAAACTCTTCCGAGGAGTCTCGTAGCCCGGGGGGGGGGGGGGGGGGGGGGGGGGGGAACAGACCCAAATCCTCGCTGTGACCTCTCCAAGGTCTTGATTATCCCGCCGCTGCCTTCTTCCCCTGCCCACAAGGCTGGGGCTGTCCCTGGGCCTCTGCAACTCTTCCTGCTTCTTCCCTCCCGCTAGAAGAGGCCCCTTCAGTAAGGCTCCACCCCTGCCCTCAGACTCGGCTGGCCCCACCCCTGTTTTGCTCCCACGGCCCTCAGGTCCTCCCTTCCGTTCTTCTGTTTGCTGTCACTTGTTCCACGTGTGCCTTCCTCTCTAGGCCTTGGGTCTACGTGGGCAGGGATGTGTCCGCGTGTCCCCACCATGTCCCCTTGGCCCCAGTGCCCCGTGGGGCTGACGCTGGCCTCTCCTGAGCAGGCCTGCTGTCCCTCCTGTACCTGCCCACCGGATTCCTGGCCCTGGCCCGGGCCGGCTGCCCCTCGCTGTCTACGGAGCTGCTGCTTCTGCTGCAGCCGCTATCGGTGCTCACCTTCCACCTGGACCTGCTCTTCGAGCACCATCACCAGCTGCCCCCCGGCCCGCCTCCGGCCCCTGCCCCCATGGGCTCGCCCCCGGCCCTGCAGCAGACAGTGCAAGCCATGCTGCACTGGGGAGGTCGGCTGGCCCAGAGCCTTCGCGGGGCTTCCGGGGAGACCGCTCCAGGCCCTTCAGCTCCCACGAGCCCCGCCACGCCAGGCAGCTGGTGGGAGCAGCTGACCCAGGCCTCCCGGGTCTACGCCTCTGGGGGCACCGAGGGCTTCTCCCTTCCCCGGTGGGGATGCAGGCGGCCCGGGACTGGAACTGCGGCCGAGGGCGCGCAGGACAGGGCTCAGCCCACAGAGGACTCTGCGCCAGGCCGAGGCGTGTGGCTGGGGAGGCTGTTCGGAGTGCCTGGGGGCCTCACAGACATGGAAAGTGCAGCTCTGAAGTCTAGGTAATGGGGTGCTGGGTCCCCTTCATGAGCTCTCTCAGGACCCTCCCTGTCCCCCCACCTCCCCCAGTGATCCCAGTTTGAAACTATAGTGGTCCTTCAGGTCAGAGAGTGGCAGTCCATTTTTCTACAGCCATGAGCTAAATGGATACATTCTTCAGTGGTAACACTGTAATGGTTACCTGGGTACGTACCTATGTAATGCTGTCCATTCTGATTCTTGGCCCTCAAAGCCCCAAAAATACTATCTGACCCTTCAGAAAAAAGAAGAAATTTGCTGAACACATTCTGCTCTGGCTTGGATGGCTGCTGGCTCTTGTGTGTCCCCAGTGAGCCTCTGATCTGTTGTTAGCCTGCTGGGTCCATAGGTTCTCTTGTGATTTTTGGTGGTGTAGACTTTTGTTGTCACCTCCCTAATCAGCCTAAGGATACCTGTGTCCCACAGCTGCCACTCTGCCTTCAGCAGTGACCAACTCCTGACCTCTTTAGAACCAGTTCCCTCAGTCTCTTCCTCCAAAGCCCTGGGTTTTTGGGTTCCTTTTCTGGAAGCAGGTGACCTCTGTGACCCAGTGTCCTTTCCTCTAGGAGACCATCCAGCTGGCTGCCTCCAACAGTGAGTGTGTTGGCTCTGGTGAAACGGGGGGCACCTCCTGAGGCTTCCTGTTCTCCTAGGGAGCTTGAGGCCTCGGCACCCGGCATGGTGCAGACGCATAGGTGAGGAGGACCTGGAGGGAGGGATGCGTGCGTGCTGGCGGAGTGGAGGCAGGCAGTGTAAGACCTTGGGCTGTGAAGCTGGACGGTGCTTAGTTTGCAGTAATTACATCTTTGCTGTCTTGGTGTGACACTCATTTCTCTGAGCCCTGGTTTTCTTCTCTGTAAGGAGGATAATTTACACCTTTGTCATTGGTTATTAAAAAGACCGAGTGTGGGGAATTCTCTGGTGGTGTAGTGGCTAGGCTTCAGCGCTGTCAACACTGTGGCCTGGGTTCATTTCCCAGCCAGGGAACTACCCACATATTAAAAAAATTAAAACAAAACAAAAAACCGAGTGTGACTATAAAAGCACTCGGCACAGAGGTGTGTAACTGGATGTGCCCCTGTGCGTGCTGCTGGGGGTCTCCTACTTAGGCACCAGGGGCTGCTTCTGCTTCGGGGTCTGGCTCCTTTGGTGTCTCAGCCCACTGAACGGGGCTCCTGGACTCTTCGCTCACGTTGCAGCACTCTCCAAGTGCTTCCTGTGTGCCGAAGGTTATGCTGGGGGCGGGGACGCAGGAGCCCCTGCCTGCAGGAGCCTGTGGTGCAGTGGAGATTCTGGTGAACAAACCAGCCTTCAGTACTGTGTGGTGAAGCCTGTAGGAAAGGAAGACTGAGTCCCCAGGTTTGGGGGCTCAGGAAGGCCCACTGATGGTGTGTTGGGGTGTGTGGCAGAGTGAGCAGGATGGGAAAGGCAGGTGGAGCAGGGATGGTGACTGGGCATGAGGGTGGGACATCCTGGGTTGTGCTGGGAGCACCTGGGTGGAAGGTGGTGCTGCCTGCCAGCACGGAGGCCACAAGAGGGACAGGTTTGCACATGCTGAATCTAAGAACTGGGTAAGGGCAGACTGTGCCAGGTAAGCAGCTGGAGGTGTGTCTGCAGCTCAGGAGTGGGCTGGAGCCCCAGCTGGAGTCAGCATGTTGGCAGATGGTCCCCACGAGCCCAGTGTTCACCGAGGTGAACCAAAGGGGACGCTCAGGCCTGGGGACCCTGGGCAATCTCCCGACCCCCACTTCATCCCTGCCTCTCCCTCCAGCTCCTGCAGGGCAGTGCGCGCTCTCTGTGACCATTCGGCCGCGGGACCAGACCAGCTGAGCTTCCGGCGTGGGGACGTGCTGCGTGTCCTCGCCACTGTGGATGAGGACTGGCTGCGCTGTGGGCGGGACGGGGCAGAGGGGCTGGTGCCCGTGGGCTATACCTCTCTTGTCCTCTAGGCCCGGGACCTTCTCCTTTCCTGTGTTTCATCCTCTTGTCACCAGGAATGAAATGGCACCCCATCACCCCACAAGCATTCTCCCTGTCTGCAAGACGCTTCCCTCCCTCACCCATTCTGCTAATACGTAGAATAAAAATTTCTTCGCCCCCCCCACACCCACCTGTAAGTTGCAATCTGCTCTTCCAAGTATATAAAGGGGATCTCCCTCCACGTGGTCTTGCCTCCTCCCCATCTGCTCACGGGAACCCTATCTATCTGCACAATGAAATGCAGCCCTTCTGCCAGTCGTGTGTAAGTGGACTCTGCCAGCTGAGATGGGCCTCCAGTCCCCCTGCCGTGTGAAGCCCCCCACCCCCATCCCCCGTGGCCTGTATTTATTATCTCCTCGTGTCGTACTAGGTGCTGAAGTCCGACGCCCCTGATGGGTGGGCCTGTGGTGTTGGCCTCTTTCCTCCTTTGTCCCAATAAAGTGTGGGAGCTGCGTGTGTGTGTCACTGTTGGTTTCGGGACACAGTGGGGGAGGGGATGGGAGCCCCAGGAAGATACTGCCTTCTTGGCCAAGTTCAGTTCTTACTGTTCCCTGAGGCCTGCAGAAGTGCCCTTCTGTTCTGAGACGTGGCTGCGTCGCTGTCACCAACATGGCAGGAGCCTGAGTGAAGATGGGGCAGTAGGAGACTTGGATCTCCCGAGACTACTCATCAGATCCGTGCCTAGGATGATGGGAAGGATCACAGGGCTGCAAGAAGTGACATACTTTGTCTACTTAGCACCATTCTGCGGTGACAATTTCAGAAAGTGCAGTAACTGGACATCTGTTACTGTTAGGAGTTGAGTTTCAGTCTTCTGAAACGAGAGAAGCTAAGATGCTCTGGAACTTCCAGGACAGGGTTGGAAGTCTCTAGAAATAGTGCCTAGTAGACAAGTCACCAAAAGGCCAGAGAGCTGTAGTTCCAACCAAAGGACAGTCAAGGGAAGACACCTGACATTTTCCTTCATCTCTGGGAATGCGGCTGGTGACAGAATAAAAGCTTCGGCCTGAGCTTTGGTGCTTGGGAGCAGGCGCGGTGAGACTCGAATGTCCCCTTTTCTTTTCTCACTCACTCTCAGAGCCCACTTCCTCCCAATTCAAGTTGGTCACCTGCTCCTCATGTTCCTTTTGCTTCTTGGGTTTGGCTGTCCTTGGTGTGCACGTCAGTGGTTTGTAGGGCAAAGCGTCTCCAGCTGGGTTCTGGCAGCTCCTGGGAGTTCCTAGGTGAAGCCTTAGGAGTCAGAGCTCCTGTTTATGAAGCTGGTTCAACTGCAAATCAGCACTGCAAAAGAAGTTTTATGTTTATGATCTCGGAGTTTACAAAACAGTAGACAGGGAGGACTTCCATACTTGAGACCAGTGTTAATCACAGGGGCCGGGGATCACGTCCACAGCTTCAGAAGTCTCATACTCATTGAGAGCTTTTATTCGACCTGCCCTCTCCTTTCTCCAACTCCTGTCCCCAGGTACTTGGTTTTGGAGTGGGTCCTCATGGTGAGAAGAGCCCCAAGCTCAGTACTGTCAGAGCATCACTGAGGTCTGTCTGGTGACATCTGTCATCATAGCCTAGTGGCCTTGGGTGGGTGGGGTAACAGTGCAATGGGACCCTTCTTGCAGAGCGTCAAGACATAGGCCACACACTGATATGAAGTTAAACTTGGTTTCCTACTATTACTACTATGTATTATCTAGAACAGGACAGCTATAGTAGGTATCAAAGGAAAAAACAAATGAAGAATCAGTAACTCCTAAGGCATTGTCCTGCAGCCATGAAGAGACTGTTTTATTAGTGGGGTGAACTCCTCGTAGGAGCAGAGATTGCGCTCTTGAAGCCAATTGTCTGGAAGCTTCTGAGCACCCGTTCTAGCTGACCTTAGAGCCTACATGTCGGCAAGTGTCAGGCTGCATCCAATTAGGGCTTCAGGTGTTGGCAGGAGTGGTTCATCCTCTTTCCTCAGCAGAGCCACACCCGGGCGGTCTGACACTTGGCTACTTGGAGATGACCACAGTGATCCCGAATTCTGGCTCCAGCACTAGTTATTGTAACAGGTCATCTCATCACGTTGCTGAACCGTCCTGAGCTTCAGTTTTCACTCCTACAAAGTGGGAGTAACTACAGAGGGCTATTTTGAGGATTAACTAACTAGCTATTAATTAGCTATGGCCGGGGGTTCCCTGGTGGTGCAGGGGCTAGGCTTCAGTGCTCTCAACGCCATGGCCTGGGTTTGTTTCCCAGCCAGGAAACTACCCAGGAAAAAAAAAAATTAACTATGGCCTTAGGTGCATTGCTTAACCTCTCTGTTGCTTCAGTTTCCTCATCTGTAGAACTGGAATTTGGTACCTACCTAAAAGGGCTGTGGTGAATGTGAGCAAGTAAATGAACACACGTAAACTTTTAGATGGAAATGGTCTGAGACAGCTGTCTAAAATGTGGTCGAAAGCTGTCACTGTCAACCTGGGAGGCTGCTGATGAGAATGAACTGAGACAGAGAGGGACACGACCATCATGTAAGCTGCTTAGGCTGGGCCCAGACCAGAGGATGCCAGCACTAAGGAAACGCTGCATCCAAGCAACCAGCGGCGAGCGTGCCCATGCAGGGACCAGGACTAGGTGGTAGAGTTTAAAAAAGATCTCTTTGGGAACAGGATGGAGGAGACCCTGGAAGATAAATGGAGGTTAGGAAAGAGGAAGAAAAGAGCGAGTTTGCCACTCAGTCGTTAGGAAAAGTTTTTTCCATTTAATACTAGACTTTCAAGGATTGAGATGCAAGCTTCTTATGCAATTACATCCAATGTTAAAATCGGTGATACATAATTTACAAAGATTAACATCAAAACAATCGTCTATTTAGATATGCTTCTGTAAAAAGGAAATATATTAGCAGCATCTGTATTTTCCGCAATCACACAGCCTACAGACATGCAGACTACTGTATCTATGTGCAGTGTGGAGTGCTTGCCCCGCGCCTCAAACACCAAACCCCCGTGGCGGCCAGGGGGTTCTTTTTAGTTCGTTATTATAAAATAACCGAAAAATAAAAAAAGGCATTAATTTCTACACCAGTAAGAAAAAACAAGTTTTTGCACTTACCTAACATTTGATTGTCTAAAAAACATTTCAGTTTTTAGTCTTTCAACAAAAGAAAGATAAAATGACAGAGCGTAGTGTCTTTTGCTTCTGTTTTCGCATTTTACAAAGTTTTTTTTCTTTTTTCTTTGTTTTTTAAAATTTTAGTGTTTAACACTATTAAAGGAAATATTAAATTTTAAACTCTTTCTTGTCACTTTCCTGCTTTTGACTGAAAGGAGACCCCCAAAGTGCCCCTATCCCCACCTCCCTCCCACCTGGCTCCCTGAAATGAAGACCAAAGGAGACCATTCCGACGGGCTTGGACATGCGGTTCCTCCCAGCTCTGCACACGAGCACGAGACCCAGGCCTCTCAGAAATGTACAGTGCTTCTCTACAGTAAGAAAATACTCCAAACTATTTTCTTAATTCTCTTTTTTCTTTAATAAAATATTTATTCTGCTTTTTCTCTGCTCAAGGGGACCTCTGGCATCCCCGGTCTCTTTTGTTTAGTTTTGTTTTTTTTTTTCTTTTCCCCTCAAGATTGACATAGAAAGGAGAAAAAGAAAAAAGATTTAATGGAATGGAAGGTGGTCAATGTTTCTACCTAAACAAGTCAGAGCGTCGTCGTCGTAAGGGACAATGTACAGTGAGGACAACATTGGTCCAGTATTAGAAAAAGTGATGGGGACGCGTTTACTATTGTATTGCTTACTACTCACGCAGCAGATATATATATATACACACACACACACACGCACACACACACACATATATACACACACACACATATATACACATACACACACACACACATATATACACATACACACACACACACACACACACAACTTGGCACATTTAAAAACCATCTTTTCTCTTGTAAGAACATCTAAAACGTATATGCATATGTATGTCTGAGAGGAGAACAAAGCAAAGCTTTTGAAATTTGTTTCTAAAGAGACAGTGCTGTCTGGTAGCTTCTGGTCTAGAGAACAGGGAGAAGGGGGACACCCTGGACCTCTCTCCTGAGGACAACGTCATCAGGAGGGTGAGGGAAGATGGGGAAGGGGCAGGGGAACACACACTGTCTCTTTAAGAGATGGACATGGAAAACTGTACACTTAAGGAAACGAGTAGTGTTTTCAGTTGACAATGTACTCACAACAAGTACTCTCTCTGATAGGTGAATACTGCTCAACAGTTCATGTAGTGACTTTAGTTTGGCGGGGGTTAGAGTTCCTTCTTACGTAGGTTTTCAATCCCTTATTCTGGAATGACTCTCCACTCCCACAGCGCAGCAGACACTCAAACCACAGTGACCGCACGTGTGCCGGCGGGGGCCTGGCCTTCTCAGCAGAAAGAATACGCTCGGCAGATTATGAGGGTTACAACAGTGACAGTCCCGCTAAGTAGGGGCCCTTCTGAGCCGGGGCCTCCCTTGTCCCTCAGCCCACTGGGATTGAGGTGGGAGCAGGCAGCACATGGAGTAAGTGCTTGAGGTGACAAGTCCTGTTTGACTGTGACCTGGCTGGGCAAGGAGGAGAGAGGAATCTCCTAGTTGGGGTCTGTTCCCATTCCTGTCTCTGGGAGCTCTTGGAGCCCACAGAGAACAGCTGGGGGAGGGCAGCGGGGCCCTGGGTCTATCCCTGTGGGTTCTGAGTTACCCCTGATCTGGAAAGCAGCTTTGGAGCAGAGCCTGTGGGATCAGGGGATGACAGAAAAGCCCAAGCTGGGGGAGGGGCAAGTGCTGTGGGGACCAAAAGGTGTTGGTTACCCGATGAGCTCTCCCTCGTCCCTGCAAGTTAACCCTCAGGGTGAAGCAATGGAGAGGAAAGCAAGTGAAGCCAAACTGGTTGGACAGAATCCCTCTTCCCCTCCACTAGCTTGAGGTTCACTAAGTACCTAGAGTCCACGACACGGCCCCACGCCCCTGCTGGACGGACCCTCCCGCCCCTGTCCACACGCCGAGGACAGGAGGTGGGACGATTGGCCCCACTGGCCCCCAGGTGCTGGCGGTTCCGGTCCCTGCGGCTCACTTCCGAAAGCTGTTTTCTGGGATGAACAGAGTGCGCCTCCGCAGTTTCCTGCCTGATCCTTCCTCCAGCAAGTAGGTCACGTCGATGGCTGAAACAGAACCGAGGCGGCTCATCAAACACGACCCCCCACTGCCCGTTGCAGGTTTGAGCTGAGGCGACCACAGGGCTCCAGAGCTCCTTTTCTGACTGACCCCCCAGCTCAAGCACGCTGCTCTCCGGGATGGAGGCCTTCCCGCCTCCCCCAGTTTCGTTCCCAACACAGAACTAACGAGAGGGCCACGAAAGAACTCTGTCATTTTCTTGGAATACTTTCCACTCTGGGCACGTAATTAGAAGTCATTCTTTTTTCATTCCCTCTCCCCTATACCCGAGCTGTCTCCAAACCGACACATCAGCCCGATCGTTACCATTTTTCCCAGGGATTTTGTCAAGGAGACTGAGCAGGATCTGGTTGAGCCGTTCCCGCTGGTGATGCCGTCGCTCCTCAGTGGTACCAGCTGCCTGGGGGTCCCGACTGTTCTCGTCTGGCTTTTTCTCGCCCTCGCCGCTGTCCGCAGTGGCCCCCTCCCGCTCGGGCTCCTCCAGGCCGGGCATCTCCTCGGCTGCCTGCTCCTGACTGGCCAGCACCTCCTCAATCAAGGGCAGGGCATCGTCCTCCTGGCCCAGGTCTTTGAGGGGTGGCTTGGAGCGCTCGGACTTCCAGGAGGATCTGCCAGAAGGACACGTGACTTTAGAGTAAGGCTGAGCAGGGAGCCTGGGGGTGACAGGGGCGTGGAGGGACGAAGCCCCCGAAGGCTTGAGACCCGGGGTCTCGCTGTCCGAGCCTTGGCATAAGAGGTAAAAGACTTGGTTCTGGTCTTCACGTCACTAGTTTTTGAACAAATCACTACCTTTCTCTGAAATTTAATTTCTAATTGTAAGATTCCATTTTTCTTCTTTCCTTCAGGGGCCGAGCAAGTGCATAAAATGGGCCAGAGCAGGTAAGTGCTCAGGCTCGGGGCACCGGCAGTCTGACCACTTGCAGTGCTGACACAGGCTCATGCTTTTCCTGCATCTCTCTTCACTCCTATGATGTACTCTCTGTCCCGTGTGGGAAGCTACTGATGGAGGCGAAGCAGCTATTGTGCTGCTGTTCACCAGAAAAAATGATTGAAGAAAAGCCTTCAGTGCTGCCTCCAAGAATACCTACCCCCTTTAGTGCCAAGCAAGCACAAACAAACTACAAACCCAAAGTGCTCAGCTGAAACTGTGCATTTCTGGCTACCTTTGTTCCTTGACAAAGGTCCCAAGAGCTGATACACCTTCGGGTGGTGGGGAAAGCTTGCCGAAGTCTAACAGCGCGGCTTTACTGAACCTGCCGGCGTTCTGGTCTGAATCTTCTTTTCTATCTCCAGGCCTTGCTAAGCCTCCTCCCTGCCCTGTGTCGGCTGCCCTGGGCTACTGACAGAGAATAATCCCCCCATCAGAGCGGTGGGGCCGGGTGGTAGGCGGTGGGTCTGGCTCCATCCAAGGCTCCTCACAGCCCCAAGGGACTCACCGCCCTCCGTTCCTCTTGTAGTTGTCAGGGACATAATGAGGCTGCAGAAAAGAAAAGGGAGCGGTAAGTAGATTGCGGAAGCTGGCAAAGCTGGGTCAGAGGATTTGGGGCCACCTCACGGTAAGAACGACGGGGCGGTAAAGGGAGGAAAAATAGGGCCAAAGCCCTTACAAGCTGGTGACTGGTTTAAAGTCAGATGGCTTCATCTGCAGTCCACAGGAGTTTCTAGGATTTGTAAGCCTCAAATGACAGTAAAACATGCTCCCATTTCTTTCTGCCCCATCCTGATGTTTAAGTAGTTCTGATTGGGGTTTTAAGGCAGCTAACTGAACAAGTACAACCAGAGAAATCTAGATGAGGGGCAGGGCTTGGTGGTGGGCAGAAAGAATATAAAATTAATACTGTTTAGAAAAATCTGAAAATAACAGGAAAAATGTGGGCATAAAAGTTTGATTTCTGTTCAATTTCTATGCATTTCAGGATGGCAGCTATGAATTCTGATAGGTCCACTAAAAGACCCAGGATGAGGAGAGCTTAGTCCAGGGTTTCCTTGTAGCAAAGAGGTGGACAGGTGACCAAAACCTTCACGGCATGGCACAAAAGAGGAGGAGTACATTCACAACAATTCGAAAACACATACACATAGGGAAAGGGCTGAGAACGAAAATGTTAACAGTGGTTATTTTCCGGGTAGGGGGATAATAGTCACAGGAAATGTGAACGTCACCGGGTGCCCTTACACACACCTGGATGGTACAGCCTCCTGGGCTACAAGGCTGTACAGCACGTCACCGTACTGCTACCGCAGGCAACTGTAACACAGCAGTAAGTATTGTGCACCTAAACCCATCCGACAGAGGAAGGTACAGTAGGACACTGCATAGAACACACAGGGGCACACCTGTTCGGGGCACCGC
>PVJL010020427.1:0-12096 GCA_004026885.1 Lyroderma lyra
TCTCTGTTTGGTTTTGGTATGAGGATAATTCACCCTCATTGAATGATTAAGGAAGTGTTTGCTTCTAGTTTTCAGTAAGAAACTAAAGAGAATTTTTGCGATTTTTTCCTTAAATGTTTTGGTAGAATTTAACAATTAAACCACCTGAGCATTGTGTTTTGGGGTAAGGTACTTAATTATAAATCCAATTTTAAAAATAGATATAGGGCTCTTTGGGTAATCCATTTGTTCTGTGTGAGTTTTGGTAGTTTGTGTCTTTATTTGAAATAGCTCATCTCATTTAAGTAGAGAAATATGTAGAGAAATAATTGTATATAGCAATTTTTTATTATCCTTTTGATGTCCATAGCATCAATAGTGAGAATCCCTTTTTCATTTCTGATATTGGTATTTTTTCTTATTATACTTCAATATCTTGGTTATCCTTGCTAGAGGTTTATCTAATATTTTCAAAGAGCTAAAATAAAATTTTTTCCTCCATTGATTTTATTTTGTTGATTTTTTAAAAATCTAATTTTTTGTTGTTTCTTTTCTTGTGCATGTTTTAGGCTTCAATGGTTTATCTTCATCTAGTTTCTTAATGTGGAAAGTTAGGTTATTGATTTAAGATTTTTTCTTTTTCTAACATTGATTTAAGATATATATATTTTTCTAACTGAGAGGGGACCCCAAAAACCTTGGATTTATCTTGTGGAAAGTGGGCCCATTATAGTACATGCTTTTCCTGTTAGGTAAGTGTTCTAGGAAGCCATTTGCATCAGTGTACCAGCTGACATTATTGTGAGATGGTGTTCAGCTTCAGTAAATTTTTTTGAAGACTTTTCCAATGCATTTGTCCATTTCATGATGGGTGATTTACATGAACAATGTGTAGCTTGATAATGCATCTGCCCATATCATGCTGAGTGTTCAGCAACTTTTGACCAAAATGTGATAACCCCCATGCCCCACCCTCCCTATTCACCCAATTTCACCCTGACTGACATTTTGTTTTGTTTCCCCAGATGAAAAAAGTTCTTAAAGGGAAACATTTTGCCTATGTGAAAGAGGTGAAACAAAAAAATGGCAGAAGCACTAAAAGGCATCAAAATTGATGAATTCAAAAACTGTTTTAAGCAGTGGAAAAAGCATCTTGATAGGTGTATTGCATCAGAATGTACATTAAAGATGACTGAAGTTTTAAAATATAAAAATAAATACACATTTTATAAATAAATTTCAGGTTTTTTGGTTTTCTTTCTTTCTTTTTTCTTTTTTGGTTGGTTCCCTGACCACAAGGTGAACCCAGGCCATGCAGTGAAAGCATTAAAACCTAGTCACTAGACCACCAACGAACCTCCTGATTTTTCAGTTTTTTTGAGGGTTCCCCATCATATATAGTTAATGTTACAAATTTCACTTTAACCTATGTTTTTGCTGCATTCCACATATTTTGATGTTATATTTTAATTTTCATTTAGTTCAAATATTTTAATAATTTTTTAACTTTATTGAGGAGCAATTGACAAATATAATTGTATATATTTAAGTTGTACAATGTGATTATTTCATACCCATATACATTATAGAATAATTACCAAGACCAAATTATTTAACACATCCATCACCTGTCATAGTTAACAGTTAACTCTGTGTATGTGTGTAAGTGTGTGTGTGTGTGTGAGAGAGGGAGAGAGAGAGAGAGAGAGAGAGAGAGAGAGAGAGAGAGAGAGAGATGAGAATGCATAAGATCTACTCTGAGCCACTTTCAAGTATGCAATAATGTATTATTAACTATAGTCACAACACTATACATGTGATCTTCAGAATTTTTTCTTTTTATGACTGAAAATTTGTGCCCTTTGACCTACATCATCCCATTTTTCTATCCTGTCAGTCATTGGCAACCATCATTCTATTCTCTGTTTCTATAAAATTAGCATTTTATTATTTAGATTCTACATCATGCATTAAATTCTCTTTCTATCTGACTTATTTTACTGTGCCATCCAGAGTCATTCATGTTCTCACAACTGGCAAGGTTTCTTGCTTTTTTTAAGGAAAATAATATTCTATTGTATAAATACACACCATGTATTCTTTATTCATTTGTTTGCTATTGTTTTCTCCCCATGCATAGGTTGCATTTTCACCCTGTTGATTGTTTCCTTTGCTGTTTAGAGGTTTTTAGTTTGATGTAGTTTCATTTGCTTATTTTTGTCATTTTGCATGTGTTTTTGGTGCCCTATCCAAAAAAAAAATTAAGATGAATGTCAAGAAAATTTTTCTGTTTTTTGTAAGAGTTTTATGGATTCAGGTATTATATAAATCTTTAATTCATTTTTGAATTAATTTTGTATATGGTGTAATATAAGGGTCAAGCATTATTTTGCACATAGATATCTAATTTTCCCACCATCTTTTATTGAAGAGATTGTTTTTTCCCATTGTGTAGTTTTGACACCTTTTTGAAGATCAGTTGACCATGCATATATAGATTTATTTATGGGCTCTTAATTCTGTTCCATTGATCTACATGTCTATGTTTATGCCAGTAACATTGTTTTAATTACTATAGCTTTATAATATATTTTGAAGTCAGGAAGTATAAAACCTGTAGCTTTGTTCTTTTTATTCAAAATTGTTTTGGTTTTTCAGGGAATTCTGTGGTTCTCTATGAATTTTAGTATTGATTTTCCTATTTTTGTAAAAATTTTATTGGGTTTTTCATAGAAATTGCACTATATCAGATAGTATGGCCATTTTAACAATATTAGGTTCTCCAATCCATGAACACAGGATGTGTTTCCATTGTTTGTGTCTACTTCAACTTCTTTCACTGTTGTTTTCTAGTTTTCCATGCACAAGTCTTTTACTTCCTTAGTTAAGTTTATTTCTAAGAATTTTATTTATTTCTTAAGGCTATTATAAATGAGATTGTTTTCTTAAATTTTTTGTTGGCTAGTTCATTGTTTATACATAAAAGCACAACTGATTTTTGTATCTTGCAACTTTACTGAATTTGTCTGTTAGTTTTGTTTCTTGGTAGAGTCTGATATTTTCTACATATATAATCATGTCATCTGAAAACACTGACAATTTTACTTATTTTTTAATGATTTAGATATTTTTAATGTATCTTTCCTGTCTAATTGTTTTGGCTTGAATTTTCAGTACCATATTGAATAAAAGCAGAAAGAGTGGGCATCCTAGTCCTGCTCTGGATCTTAAAGAAAAACTTCTACCTTTAAACTTTTCAACATTGAAAGTAATGTTAATCATGGACATTTCATTTATGATTTTTATTGATTTAAGTTTCTTTCATACCTAAATTGTTAAGAGGTACTTTTTTTTTTTATCATGAAAAGATGTTGAATCTTCTCAAATGTCTCAATAGATAAATTTTGGGAGTAAACAAACATTCAGTCCATAATACCTCTTTGAATTATTTCTTATAACTGCATTTAAATCTCCTTTTGTGAAAAACAAAAACATCTGACAAATAAATGTGCAATTATGACTTTTTCAGACATGAAAATGTAAAAGAATGCATCAGCGGCAGACTTTCAACACAAGAAGTTTTACAGAAAGTCCTTAAACACTTTGTTAAACAATACCAGTTTGAAATCTTAATCCACCAAAGGAATAGATGGCATGAGAAAAGTAATTATATGGGTAAATATAATGACATTTTTACATTATCTGCATTTTGCATTTTTGTATTATGTATCTTTTAAAATAATAATTTATAGAGAACAAAAATAATAATCATGTATTTTGAAGTTTAAAACAGAGGTAGAAATAAAAGTAAAGTATATAATAATGACAATAGTGACTTTTGTCAAATATTTAAGGGAAGAAATAATAGCAATTCCAGAAAATTGAAGGGTTTAGAATACTTACCAGCTCAATTTTTGAGGTCAGTATTTTTCTGAAACCAAAAGAATTGTAATAATGAAATCTACAAATACTCCTCAAGAACATATCCTCAAACACCTTAAAAACTTAGCATATCATATCTAGAAGGGTGATACATAATGAATAATTGGGATATATTCCAGAAATGCAGATTGAATGAAACATAATTTACCAACCTCATTTAGGGAATTAAAGAGAAAAAAACATATGACCATCTGAGTAGATGCAGCAAAAGCCTTGGACCATATCTCACATCTATTCCAACAGATTAGGAGTATAAGTGATTTTTCTCAACATGATAAAGCTCATCTATGAAAATCCTACAACTGACATACTGTCATGAAAGCCTAAATGATTTCCCCTAAGATCAAGAACAAAACAAAGATGTTAGCTTGCCCTACTTATATTTTATATTTTACTGGAAGTTTTAGCCAATGTAATAAGACAATGAAAAGAAATAAAAGACATAAAGATAGAAAAGCAAAAAGTAAAACTGTCTATTTGCAGATGATGATTGCCCACACAGAAAATCATATGAAATATCCAAAAATCTACTAAAACTAGTAAGTGACTTAAACAAATTTTTATTATTCAAATTCAATATCCAAATTTATTTATATGTAGTAGCAACAAATAATCACAGATTGAAATTAAAAAGGTTATCTACAATAACATCAAAATATAAAATATTTAGAGGTAAATTTGTCAAAATATATTCATGGTCTGTACACTAAAATTTATATAACTTTACTGAGACAAAATAAAAAAGACTTAAATAAATCAATATACACAGTGTATTTGTAAATTAGAAGACTCATCATAACCTAACACAGAAAACTTGTAATTATAAACATCTGAAAGCATACAGGAGAAAATTACTATAACCTTGGGTTAGAGAAATATATATTATATACAAACCAAAAGCATAATTCAGGAAAGAAAAAATGGATAAATTAGAATTTATCAATATTTAAGATCTTCAACTCTTCAAAAGATACCATTTAGAGAATTTTTAAAAAAGCAAGCAATAACTGGGAGGAAATATTTACAAATTAGATATTATAAAAGAACGTGTACAATGTAGATAAAGAACTTTCAAAATTAAATAATGAAAACCTAATAGCTCAATTATTAAATGCATGAAAGACTAGAATACATACTTCACCAAAGAGATACACAGATAGTAAATATGCATATGACAGTATATTTAACACCATTAACCATTAGGGAAATACAAATTATAAACACAATGACATACCAGTACACAGTTATTAGAATTTTAAAATTATAAAGCTGGACTACACCAAATATTGTCAAAGACATGGAACAGTCAAAACTCTTATACAGTACTGTTGGGAATATGTAATAGAAAATCACTTCAGAACATATTTTGGTAGTTTTTAAAATAAATGTATACCTACTGAATAATCGAGCCACTTCACTCCTAGGTATTTACCCAGGAAAAAAATGAAAGGATATACCCATACAACAAATGTTTATAACAACTTTATTTATAAAGTCAAATATCTGAAACATTCAAATGTTTATCATCAGGCAAATGGATAAATAAATCATGGTAGAACTATATAATGATATACTATTCAGAAATAAAAAGGAATGGGTTTTTGATACATAAAACAATGTGAATAAATCTCAAAATTATTGTGGTGTGTGAAAGAAGTCAGAAAGAGTGCATACAGTATAATTTCATTTATACAGAATTCTGGAAAATGCAAATTTTCTTACACTATAGTGTCAGATCTTAACATTATATAAACGATAGCCTGAAATCATAACTCACTTGCATATTCATTATTTGTATGCCATTCTTATTGTAAAAGTCCTTCATGCTGTGAGAATATTTAATTCTCCTGATTGCATGCATCATAATTTTCTTTGTACATGCTACCTTCAGGAGTACTGGTAAATTTTTCTTCAGGAGTTCAATGCTCTTAGATAGCTAATAGTACAAATGTTTAATCACTCCTGTGGCACGTCCTTCCCTGAAAATTATCCTGTCCAAATACTAATTTTGTTTCCAGATAATTTGACTTTTCACCATAAAGAAAATGTCAGTTTGTGTCCTATTTCCATTGTAAGCAGACTAGAAAGTGATAATCTTATACATAAGATGATCCTTTTTGTCAAATATTTTGTTTTATTTTAACTAACACATTAATTCTCTAGTCCAGTGGTTCCCAAACTTTTTCCATTTGTGCAATGCTTTGAAATCCATTTCTATAAATTGTACCCCTTGTTTTTAAAAACAGCTGTTTTTAAATTATGACACATTTGTTCAGTGCCTGTCTAAATGTAAAATAGTGGAAATGAGGTAATAAGTTAGGAAAGAAAAATTACTATAATAAAGTACAAACCAGATTTAATTTGACAATATCATAACAGTTAAATACTGACAATGATGACCAAGTATTTAACAAACTTTTAATTTATTATTAATGATAATATTTGTGTTATCTAAAAAGTCTGTAAATTGTTATGTAGAACACTAGCTAATTGAAACATTGTTAGTGAGATGGTTAGGCTTGCTTTGATGTCCTCAGTTTCTTGAAATCAGGCTCAAAAGATGCAAGATACAGTCTTAAATTTGGACTTACATTAAGCTTGTTGCGGTACTTATTTTTTATGAAGGTGTAAGAAGAAAAAGTTCAGAATTAGTAAATGGCAAGAGGTATTAAAGTGCCTTCTCACTGAGCTGTTGGTATTCCTCACTGACAACTACCCAGAAGGTAGTAAGATGGTTTCTTTTAAAATCAGAATTAAAAAAAAAATTGGTTGAAAGTTGAATTAACTGCTCTTTTTCATTGATTGATAGTTTATGTCATTGAAAAATTCTTCATTGAAGGGATCTGCAATCCAGTTGTTTTGTTTTCCATGTTGAGGTAAGTCATTTTAAGACCTTCCGAGTAACTTACAATATTCTCTTTCACATTTTGGGATAGGTGCAAGTCATTCTCAGAGTTTCAAAACCTTCAGGCTGACTTCTTTCAACACAGGATTTCTGAAAGTCCAGTTTTTTAATCATTGACTCAATTTTGTTGGTCACATTGAATGTAATGATTGAGGTGTTTTGAAGTCCCAAGTTGAGTTTGTTTATTTCTAGAAAAATATCAGAAAAATATGCAAGACTTTGAAGCCAATCACTAAAACTTTGGAGCAAGAAGGAAATGATAGTCTTCAAAAAATATCTGGACTTCATGTCTAAGTTCAAACATCTGTTTAAGTACTTTGCCATAAGTAGCTGCCTTACCTCCATGTGCAAAAGTAATGTGCTGCGAATGCTGTTCATTTCTTCACACAGTCCTTTAAACAGTCTGGAGTTTTGTGGTTGTGACAACAAAATTTACAACTTTTACAGCCTCATCAAGAACATCTTTCAGTTCACTTGGAAGAGGCTTGGATACAAGAGTTCGACTAGGAATGTAACAGTGATTCCATGGTACATGGGGAGCTACTTCTTTAATTCGGCTGTGTTAGCTTAAAAAACCACCTGATGTGGGCTTGCCTCTGTCAGTGCATATACCGCAACAACTTGACAAATAAATGTCCTTTTTGATGAAATATCCACTGATTGCATTAAAAATATCTTTGCCTATGGTACACTCTGTCAATGGGTAACAAAGCAACAGGTTTTCCTCAATTTCATTTCCTACCAAGTACCTCATGATTACGTGTAAACAGATAAATCAGGAACATCTACACTTTCATCAACCTGGATGGAAAATAATTTACTTTTTCTAATTCTATCTACAACTACAGCGTCAACATTGTCAGATGCTTCCTGAACTCATCGAGACATTCTATTGTTTGAAAAAGAGATAGTATTGATTTTGAAGAAATGTTCTTTCCCAAACATACAAAGAACAGTATCCTTAACACAAGGAGAAATGAAATCTTTAGCTATGGTGTGGTTTTTATCACATGTAGCTATGTGATAAGCAATATGGTATGAAGCCTAAACTGCATTCTTACTGTCTTTCTGTCCAGACATTGTGTATGAAGTAACAGTGCTTTTCTATGCACTGAAAATAATGTATTTCTTTGTTTTTATAAATAAGATGTTCAGTTTCTAAATGTCACATGAGTAGAGATGGTTTCATGCAACCATTGGATAATATTTCCCCACTCATAACACACAGAGGCTTAGGACAGTCATCATCCCCTACAAATGAAAACCCATATTTAATATACTCTTCAGAGTATTTCCTTTTTTTCTGTGTAGTACCTGAGGCACATACCTTTTTACTATCTCCAGGTGTGGGTGCACTTGTAGCTGTGGATACATGAGAAGTACTTGGTGATGGGTTATATTCCACAAGTTTTTTTTTAAACCATTCCTATTTTCAACCACTGATTCATAATTGATATCTTAAAACCTATTGACAATAATAACAAACTATGTTAAACATTAAATGAAAAAAAAGAAACTACTTGAAAAGAATCACAATTAAAGACAACACACTTTTACTCAGTCAATAGCTAAACTGATCAGACAGTCTGGCTACGGATGTATTTATATGTTTGGAAAAATTTTAGAAATGTCCAAAATGGATTATTCTGAAACTGTACATATTGATTGGTAGAAGAGTGGTTTGGGGAATGTGCTCATAGCCATGCCCTCATCAGTCATCATTTGCTAATATGATCTAATTTTGAAGTGTCTCCATTAACAGTGGTTGAAACTTAACATTTATTATTCCATAACTAATGTTTTGCTTTTTTTCACTTTACTTGTTTTTTTTGCCATTACTGATTATTTTTTGCGTCCCCCTGAACAACCCAGCACATACTCCAGGGATACGCATACCACCACTCAGGAACCGATGCTCTAGTCCTTTTCCCTTTAAATTTCAAGTGATCCTATAATAGTATAAATACACAAAATATCCTAAATTTAAGAATCAAACTCAAAGACAGGAGTATCTACAAGTAGAAAATAATGGGGATTAACAATTTGTCTCTTTCTCCTACTGGATAAAAAACAAATTTTCTGACTTGATAACTCTGATGTGAATAATGTGTGTGTGTATATTTGTATTTCCAGATCCTGAATGCTGGGTTGAACAAATATTTTACTGAGTTAACATTTTTTATTTTACTGAGGAACACATAAGAATTAGAAGTGGTTTCTGCTCCTAATGTTCTTATAGTCTAGTTATGCACATAAAACATTCAATAACTATACAAGGCAGGATATCTTCAGTGCCATTATGAAGTTCTATAAAAAACCAATGTGATCAAGACTCCATGCTGTCCATGTCAGCTATAAAGATGGAGCACCAGAGTTAAAGAGAGTAAAGAATTCTTACTGAGTAGACAGATAAAAACATTTAAGACTGAAGTTGAGGAAAAGGGAAAAATACAAGACTGGAATTATATATCCAAAATCTTCTTCCATAATTAATCCTATCATATCAAGAAAGGGCCATTTGAGAAGATAAAGTAATGCTATAGCTTGTTTTAGTATTATCTCATCCTAAATTTGGTTCCCCATATATGCGATCTGTGCTTAAAGCCTACTCTGATAGGAATAAGTTTGCCTCAGTTACTTCTGTTACTTACTACAGATATATCAATAACACCAAGATACTAGAACAAAAGAGATTAGCTCTGAAGTTTGGGTGAATGCTGCATTTCCACTGTATTTCTCTCTTTCTTTATGTATTTTTCCCTTCCAGGAATACCAGTCTCAAACCTTGCATTTATAGAGGATTAGGCATTATTTAAACTCAGGGAATCCTTATCTCAAAGAGGACTGCCATTGATATAAAACCTAAAATAACTTTGAGACCTCAGATACAATTGGGAGTTCATAAATGGTGAGGAGTAGGTTTGAGTCTCTCTATTACAATATAATTGAAATGTGTGGTCTCTGAAGACATACAGATTTGAGTTGAAAACCTCGCTCAACCACTACTGGTTGTATGACCTTGGAAAAGTTACCTCATCTCTCTGTCTCAGTTCCCTCATCTGTATAATGTAAATAATAACACTGTCTTAAAATATAGTTCTGAGGAAAACTAATGTAGAAAAAGTAACCAGCTCAGTGCTTTGCAAATATGTGCATCAAAATGATTATGGTTACTATTCCAGTTCTAACAGTCTTTGAACATTTTTCCCTTTTTCTATTTCATTTCTTTTTGTTTAAAACACCTGTGACAAATTTGTAAAATGCCTCTACATCTCCAATGTCATCACCCAACTTAAACAATGTTTTCTCTCATGTCTAAGGTGCTTGTAGTTTATTAACTGATCATTTTAACACCTGTGTCTTTTTTCCTCCCTCTCTCTCTTCTAGTTTATCCTATGATTTAGCAATTAAAGAATGTGGCTTATTCTTCTTCCTATAAATGAGGAAGAAGAAGAGAAATGAAGAATCCCTAGAGCAAAATCTAAACTCTTTAACTCCAACACTCAAGGCTTGTTTCAGTCCATAGAGTATTTTAGGGTCACTCACTTTTGTGAATACAGCATGACTCCCCCAACCCCCTGCCCTATGAGATAAGCTGCTTTAACTAGACTCTTGAGTTATTTTTTGTCACCTGGAAGTTTAGAAATCTCTTTCTTTTTGGTAGTTGCTTTCTCGATGTTGAATGAAGATAACAAAACCCTGCCAGTTCTTCTAGAGACAGATTGAACCTCAACTTGTATAATAAGCTCTCTTTGAATTTTTTAACCTGCCTTGTAAGAAAGAAAATATTTATTTTGCACGAAGCACTTAACATAATTATATAATTTAGTCTTCATATACTCTTACAAAGTAGTTATTTTTAAGCTGATTATTAAAGAAAACACCAAAACATTATTATAAGATTTGCATAAGATTATACATCTAGTGACTGATGGGATCAGGATCAGAGTACTGATCAGGTAGGTGCAACTGACTTCAAAATCCATGACGTTTCTACTATTTAGTTGACTACCATCTTGAGTGGGAGAATAAAGATAATGACACTTTCTAAGTGACCTTGTGCAAGTCACTTTTCTCCTTGTAGTTGTATTTTATCATCCTAAAAATGTTGTTTTTTTCTCTTAAGCTAGGTGATACATATGCAAAGTTTCACTATTGTTTGTATAGTATATTTTTGTTATTGGTATTTTTTAGTATACATTATATATTTAATACAATTACTTCATACAAAATAAAGAAAAAGAATCATTTAGTAAAATAACTGAGGATGTGAATAGCATTTCACATACCTCTGAGCCATAGAACATACCTCTTTCCATAGATCTTGGAAATACTATAGATGTTGCCTAATCCAGTCCTTTCATTTTATGGATGAAGTGTTTGTGGTTGAGACATTGAGGCAGATCACCTGTCCAAAGGGAAGAAAAGTTTGTCACTGAGCTAAACTTTGTTATACTGATTTCCACTTGAATGATTTTTTCTTCCCATTTTGATATGGGAATAGTTGCTTTCCTGGCAATAAAATTGAGAGTCACAGCACAAGTTAGGCAGGTGGACTGCTTACTTCAGGCTCTCAGGAGCTTTGGCCCAGAAGTCTTCGCAGAGCCCACTTCACCTCCTTGTTCCGCAGAGTGTAAATGAAAGGGTTGAGCATGGGAGTAACTATGGTGTAGAGGACAGCAGGGGCCCCTGCTCCTGCCCCACTGGAGCGAGGCTGTAGGTAGATACAAATAGGTGGTATGTAGTACAGGAATACTACTGTGAGGTGGGAGGTGCAAGTGGAGAAGGCACGCAGTCTGCCCTGGGTTGTGCGGATCTGCAACACTGCGGCCACGATGAACACGTAGGATATGACGATGAGAATCAGGCAACCTGCTGCCACAATACCAATGTTGGCAAGCACGACGAGCTCATTAATGGTGGTGTCTTCACAGGCCAGCTTCAGCACAGGGGAAATGTCACAAAAGAAGTAGGCAATATGGTGAGGACCACAGTAGAGCAAGTGGAAGGTGAGGGAGGTATGGATTGCAGAGTGCACAGCACCTGTGGCCCAAGTGATCCCAGACAGCACTGCACACATATATTTGTTCATGGCAACTGGGTAGTGTAAGGGTTGACAGATAGCTTGGTAGCGGTCATAGGCCATGACTGTGTATAGGAAGCACTCAGTGCTGGCCAGGAAGTGGAAGAAGTACAATTGTATAGCACAGCCCTTAAAGGAGATCACCTTGCCATCCAGAGTCAGGAGACCTGCCATGACCTTGGGCAAT
>PVJL010020428.1:0-12092 GCA_004026885.1 Lyroderma lyra
CTCTTAACCAGGGCCGCCTGGTTTCCTGCTGGCCGGATATGACGTCCTGCGATTGTGACGCAGCGCTCCCTACGTGCGTGCTCAGTTGTGAGGTCACACGCCCCCCGGTATATAAAGGGGGACACGGAAGCCCCCGCTTCAGATGTGCCCAGCGATGAGACACGCTTCGCGCCGTGGCTCCGGGCTTCCCGAGTCCGGGTGGGTAGCGGCCCCAGGCCCGCCCAGTGAGCATCCTGTTGCTTCTCCTGGGTGGCGTTCTGTTCGCCTGCATAGTTGTCTTCTGGACAAACTCGTATCAGATAAAGTGTAAGAGATTGGAAAGAAGAGAAGCTAAATGCATACATGGAGGGGATGGGTGTCTGACAGAGTAGAAAGATAGTAAAATGGTAAAATATGGTGCAGGGGAGGTTCCATCATTCTTCCTTTTCTATTGAAACAGCCCCAGAAATTCTTTACCTCCACACTTCTCATCTTGACCAATGATTTCACAGCTTTCTTCTGATGTCGCATGCCCCAGGTCACCAGGCCATGGGGTCAGCCTGTCACCCACCTGGGAGGCACAGTTGAGGGCGCCCACTCCACACCGCCACCTCCCATTCTAAGAGTCTGTGTCCTCTCTCTTTTCTTCTCTACTTTTCCTACACTGTGCTCCTGTTTGCCACTTCCTCACTTTTATTTTCTTGTTCAGCCATCTTAGTAAGAACTTTTGGGGCATTCCCAAATAACAGAAGTCAAAATGTGCTATTCCTGGTGATATTTCAAGTTCTGAGTGAAGTGCTTTTCAGTAAGTGTCAGAGTCCCAGTACATACCTACTGACCTGCTCAGGAAATGTAAGGAAATAATATAGCATTTTATTATTTATTTATTTATTTATTTATTTATTTATTTATTTATTAAGGATATAGCATTTAAGCATTTTTTCTAAGTCTTTGTTTACAAAGAGCATATTTCCAAATCACTGTAGTCATTCAACAAATTTTTAATATTTAATTCTTGGCAGAGGGCAAAAATTTGATTTGGTTTCCAAGACTAAACATGTCTTTGTAAATCGCCAACCTCAGTAACCTACATATGTGTAATTTCCTTCCCTTACAGAGAAATATTGGTGTCACGTCCACAAATTTCACACCTCTTGTGACATCATCATCTTTTATTGGGGCAATTAAGATCAATAGTAATCAGAGTCGTAAACTCTCCAGCCCCTCTCGGGATGTGGTCGTGAATTCCTCAGAGCTGACGACCCTGGAGAAGATGGAGGTGAAGCGCAGGATCACGGAATACATGCTGACTCAGTTGGGACAGATACTAGTGACCAAGGAATTAAAGCCTGGGTTAGTTTACTGCAAATCCCCTGGCATGTGAAGGGAGGGGGTGACGTGGCAGGTAGATATTAAAGGCCCTTTGAATGTCTACATGTGATTCTGTGTGTTTATTTCAAGTGAGTGAGTGGATGCCAAGTCACATAGGAAATCCAGACATTTATCCATTGGCTTACTCACATTTAAATGTGAAGACGTTATATTGCCGTCTATTCGTATTGTCCTGGCACGTGGTGGTTCAAGCAAGAACTCCATTTACGCCATAGAGGGATCCTATTTGTAGAAGGCTGTTTGGTTTGTATGGAGACTTTACAGTGACGGAGATCTAGTTATCTCACCTGTAAAAGGTGAACCAAGCATATTAAGCTTCTCCTTGTCTCTAAATGTCTACAGGAGTCTCCGTGTTACAGCACGGGCTCAATTTGCTTCTCTTTTGTTCGGACCCATGTAACCAGCCAAGGGGATAAAAAACATTTTAATGAAGTTGACAAATCTTGTACTAGTGGCTGGGGGGTACAAAAGTCTTCAAATTTCCTATAAACATTATAAAACAACAGATATCTTTCAAACTCTAGCCTCTGAGCCCTCACTGTGAGAAAGGAACAATTGTAATTATAAACAGCCATCCTGACTGCACCGAGAAACATTTCAGCCATTACTTAAGGCCTGCTATGTAATCAGCTACATAAATCAAATGTCATGGAAAGGTCTTTCCTTTCTTAGAACTGATAAGCCAAACACAAACACAGCACTGGTATAAATACACAGACAGAATTTTAATATTTATACACCCTTTAATAAAATTAGTATACCATATAAAGTATAACAGTTACAATATATTTTACCTTTTCTATTACTACAACAAAATCTCATGATAACTACAAATGTAATTCGATTAGTCATTAGGTCTCTTATTCCACTCTGCTCAATTCTCACATAGGGGTGAGTTGTCTATTAGGTGAGCACAGGAGCACTGAGGGATAAGGAAATGGAATGAAATGGGATGGACACCCTCCACTAAGAGATACTAAGCCACATCTGGGAGCCAGATGGATTTTATTAGTGTAAGTGGACTCTTGAAAGTACAGGACTGCTAGCTGTCCCCGATCACCTGGTCATTCAATTTATTCTTATAATAATGCAACCCTGCAATTGACAAGATGGAATTTTGGAATCTACTTGTAGGTTTAATGGCAGAAATGTTTTATATATTACTATCACTGTTTCATTCTGTCACTACTGCTAATATCACTACTATTGCATTAGCAAGAGCCACCATAACTTGAGTCCTTTAGTGTGTGTCGGGAACTGTGCTTAACATAAATATATCAATTTTAATGGAACATTAATAGATAGGTGCTATGATTATTCTCTCCAACTTACTGATTCAAAAGCTCAGAGAGTTTAGACAACTTTCTCAGAATCACCCAGTGATAGACTTGGATTCAGGTCCAGAGATTTTGTCATGAAAACCCCAATGCTTAACAAATATTATGCTACTATGTATACTCCCTTTTCTTGTACAGTTTCTTCTTCTATAGTCCATAAGAAATCTGATTAAAAACACAAAGTGTTGCTAGGTTAGACCCCACCTACTTGTCCTGTTTCTTCTCTCACTTTTCTTAATCAAAGAGTTCAAATGCTAGCAAATGTCACTGCATTACAAGAAGTTAGCACACAATGCAACACATAGATGATGTATTATAGATGTGTACAATTGAAACCTATATAATTTCACTACCCAATGTCACCCCAACAGATTTAATAAAAAATACATAAATAATAAAATGACAATGACTACATATCTACTACATACTTTCAATGTAAATGGATTCAAGGCTCCAATCAAAAAACAAAATGGCTGAATGGATAAGAAAATAAGACCCTTACATAAGCTGACTGCAAGAAGCTCACACCATGTTGAAAGATCCACACAGACTGGAAGGAAAACATTATTCAATAAACATACAAAGGAAAAAAAGAAAACCTGGGGTAGCAGTACTTATGCTAGACAAAATAAACTTTAGAACAAAGGCTCTGAGAGAAAGAAGAACCTAGTCATTCGACTTCTGGGTATTTATCTGAAAAAACCAAAAGTGCTACTTCGATGGGACATGTGCACCCATAGGTCATTGCGGCATGATTTACAATAGCCAAGATCTGAAGGCCCCGTGGATGACCCTGAGTGAATGAATGGATAAAGAGGAGGTAGGACATGTATGTAACGGAATATTACTTAGCCACAAGAAGAATGGAATTTTGCAATCAGCAGCAATATGGGTGAACCTGGAGGGTATTGTGCTGAGTGTAGGAAGTCACACAGAGAATGACAAATGCCATATGATTTTCCTTGTAAGTGGCATCTAAAGAACAGAATGAACCAAGCAGGAATGACCTTGTAGATACGGAGAACGTTTTCATGGTTTCCAGATGGGAGAGGAGTTGAGGGAGGGTGAAGAACGGGGAGGGATTAAGATATACAAACTGGTCGTTACGCAGGAATCACGGGGCTGTAGGATACAGCATAGGGGGTACAGTCAGTGGTACTGTAATGTCTACTAATTTTATCAGGGTAATATAAATAAATGGGAAGGGTGGGGGGCAGAGTATAAAAGGTGAATGGATTAGGAAATAGCAATTAGTAGTTACATAATAGTCATTGGGATGTAAAGTCTAGCGTAAGGGACGTGGTCAGTAATGTAGTTAGTGTGTATGGTGTCAGATGGGTACTAGATTTATCAGGGTGATCACTTCGTGAATTATACAAATATCTAATCTGCATGTTAGATACCTGAAACTAATATAACTTTGTATATCAACTATAATTGAAAAGTAACAAACATACTTGAAAACATAATGTAAAAAGGACAAAATGTGAATCATTTCCCACTCTAACAAGACCGGGCATGGTCAGGGTGGTACGTCCATAGACAATAATTTCCTCTTCTGGGTAGTAGGTTTCCTGGTTTTTTGTTGAATATTTTTTCTGCACGGATTTCTTCTACTGAGTTCTCAAAAATAATTAACCAAAATAAACCAGTTGATGATAAATATCCAAAGAATGGTATGGAATTCCCTTATTCCCTTCCTTCCTCTCTGTCATACCCGCACACCATACAGAAACTCATTTCTTCATGGCAACCTTGACACCTGTTCAAATCTCAGCCCGACTGTACAGACTAGCTGCAGTGTGAATGCTATTTTCACCAATAAAATGACCAATTCACAGCTACAGATAGAAATTATCATATTTTACCAGGTATAATGTGCTCCTATGTATAACGTGCTCCCACATTGTAGGTCCAAACATTCAGGGAAATCAATCTTTCATTTTGATTTTTTAATTCAAATTTTCTTTCCTTATATTTAGGTACATTTTTTGTATTATAGACAAATTTTAGCATTTATTTTTTAACATTATGGTACAAGAAATTTTATATAACAGAAAATTACAAAACACAAGAACAGATACAAAGTACAAGAAATATTATGCACAAAATATTTTATATTAAAAAACTAGATTACTGTATTTCGGGATATTATTTTGCATATAGATATCATTATTGATTTCTAGAGTTACCATTTAACACATGAGCATAAATCAAAGAATTTTCAACTTTTACATAGATATGGAATTAGTACTATCCATGTATAAAATGTCCATCCTTATTTTTCCCTCAGAAATTTAGATCAAAAGTGCACATTATACATTGAAAAATATGGCATATTATCACTTTTGCTTATTACAGCTTCTCATCCCCAATAATGTACATGCAGAAATTGCTCAATTTATAGCAAGGAATCAAAATAAGTGATATTATAGTATGAACATACTCAAAATATGAAATTGAATAATAATGTGTTTATTTATGCATATATTAATATTGCCTACAATGTGAAATATTTTCATTTTCATATGGATTTGTAGAAGTTATACACTTTCATACATAAAGCTGTGTAAAAGTGTCTTAGTTCATCACTAATTCAACACAGAATGAGGGAGAAATACAGGGAGAGAAAAAGAATAGGTGAGGTTTTCAATGTATCAAGCACCAAGTATTTCACTTTTTACTTAGTAAACACCAGATACAGGCAATATATGAGGGTGGTCTGGAAAAACTCCAGCCATGAATGCCTCTGTTTTTCATATTACATGGCTGGATACTTTCGGGACAGCTCTCATATGTGTCCATGTTAATGGCTCCTGGAACTTAGTTTAGGATTAGAGACTGGGATGAAGTAAGGTAGAAGGAATTGGGTTTTGTTCCTTACCATGGCCTGTGCGGCAGGTACGTGACTTCCTGTGGATTAACAACTCACACAGAGAGCTCTCAATCACTGCTGCAGGTGGTGATGCTCGCTTATCAACACTTTGGTTGGAAGAAAGCCTTTCAAATAATCTAAAAACAAAAAAAAACTTCATCCTCATCTATATGGTCAACAGGTGTCCATTTATCCAGAAAGTATGTGTGTGTGTGTGTGTGTGTGTGTGTGTGTGTCTGTGTGTCTGTGTGTGTGTGTGTGTGTGTGTGTCTGTGTGTGTGTGTGTGTGTGTGTGTGTGTCAGTGTAGATCCCCTAAAGTTCCACATCTCATTCGAACTACATAGCCAACCAATGAGTCTTTTTTAGTATGAGCTCAAAAGCATATAAGAAAGAAGGGATGCATGTGGCAGCTCCACAATTCATGAGGAATGTTTCCACAAGCCACATGAGAAATACCTTTCTTCTCACTTTGAACTCACACCTGGGCCTCTTGAACAAATTTTTGCAAAATGGAGACTATGTCTCAGCTATGCTACCCTGGGGTTCAGATACTCAGATATTGACAGGTTCCACAGCTAAGTATAGAAAGAGTGGTTAAAAGCAACAGAAGAATTGGGAGTAAGTGGTGGATAACATGGTGTCAAAGTCACAAAGTTTTGCACATGCCAATGCAAGACATGACAAATGTGCCACCAATTTAAGTAAGTATTTTGACTATTGCTAATAACAGGATGAGTTCCTTTTAAAATGGTCCATTTGTATGCACCCACACATGCTGCAGTTTTCATATTTCCTTTCCTTTTTGCAGAGTTTGAGCATATGTCAATAGAAATTTTCAAGACGAAAATGCAAAGATAAAAAAATACTGAGAAAAAAACCCCAGGAAACCAATGACTGGGGAATAATTACAAAGGGTAACATGTACACAACAAGAATACCAAAAGAAGAAAGAGAGGAGGAGGAAGAGAAAGAAAAGGGAGATAAGAAGAAATAGTTGCAGCAATAAGAACTGAGAATCTCCCACAAATTAATGTCAGACATGAAACCACAGATCCAGGATGCTCTGAGAACAAACATGATACATGCATATCACATTAGAAATTTCCATTCATTTCTGTGAGTCTTTGATTAATGTTTGTTTCCCACACTACATTGTACATTCCAGGTCAGCACAGACTTTATTTTTTGCTCATAATCATGATACCAGAACACATCATGACCCTTTACATAGGTGTTTGATAAATACTTGTAGAATAATTAAATCTGTAAGCTTTGAACTCATAATTGGGAAGGAAGTTGTACACTAAAGGTATATAAATGTATTCTTCTCCTTCCTGTCTACATGAAGATGAGAGTTATTCTCCAAGCAGAGTTAGTGAACAGTAATTTGACATTCATCTTGAGGTTACTTGACTATTGTTTTAGTTCAGTGTCATCTTGTACATTTACCTGAATTTCTTGAACGTTTCTAAGTCTTCTAAGACAATGTATCCTGTATCTGTTAGCTTTCATTAATACTATTCCAAATACAGTGTTTAGTTCCACGGGTGGAAAACAGGAACTACTTAATGATCAAAAGTCAGACAGTGGAGGTAGAGCTCTCTGGACTGGGGAAGAGGGTGGGGGAACTGAAACTTGGTGGATTCGGGTCCTGCCTTTGCTACAAGCTTCAAATGAGTTTACTTGATAACTGGATCTCTTTCTGCTTTTCTTTTAACCTGTACAGTGACACAAATGTACATAATTATCTCAATGTGAATGGGGTTGGAATGAATACTAAACTAGGGATAGGAGCGTGGAGAAACTTTCTGACGAGATCTTACCATTTGTGAGTAACTACTTTCTACAGTGCCTTTCTATCTTGTTTTTGAAGTTATTCTGAAATGAGTAATGGACTGTTTGCAGCAAAGACAACATATCTTCTTTTAGAAAAAGAAAGAAAGGAGGCAAAGTACTCTTAAATTAAATCTGGCATTTGACCCGCCATTTTGGAATCTGTAGTTTACCACATTTCCGCTTCCTGGAAATACCAAACTTCCCCTATACTCTCTTACTCACTTAAGAAGCTGACACTCTTACCGAAGTGCAGCCGGGTCTCCTGTAGGCCAGATATCACATCCTCAGACTGTAGTGTAGCCCTCTACTACGTGAGTGCTCAATTGTGAGGTCACACGCCCTCCAGTATGTAAAGGGGTGAAGCTAAATGATTATATGAATGAAGGGTGGGTTTCTAAGAAAGATAGTAGAGTAGTAAAATAAGGATAAGGGGAGGTCCCCTCATTCCCAATTTTCTCTAAGAAGAGCCCCAGATATTTATTCTTTACCCCCACACTTCTCTCATCTGGACCAGCGATTTGACAGCTTGTTCTGATGTCGCATGCCCCAGGTCACCAGGCCATGGGGTCAGCCTGTCACCCACCTGGGAGGCACCGTTGAGGGCGCCCACTCCCCACCACCGCCTCCCATTCTAAGAGTCTGTGTCCTCTCTCTTTTCCTCTCTGCTTGTCCTACACTGTGCTTCTATTTGCCATTTTCTGTCTTGAACTTTCATGTTCAGCCATCTTTATAAGAACTTTTGGAGCATTGACAAATAATTTAGTCAAAATGTGCTGTTCCTGGTAACATTTAAAGTTCTAAGTGAAGTGCTTTTGGGTGAGTGTCAGAGTCCCACAGCAGACCTACTGACCTGCCCAGGAAATGGAAAGAAATGACATAACATTTCATTTTATTTATTTATTTATGAAGGATATGACATTGTAACATTAAAATGCTGCTTTCATATAATTTTTTCCTTAGTCTATGATTGGGAAGAGCATATATCCAAATTAATGTAGTCATTCAACAGGTTTTTAATCTTGAATTCATGAGGCAGGGCAAAAACTTGATTTGGTTTCCAAGACTAAACATGTTGTTACTTGGTAGCCTTTGTAAATTGTCAACCTCAGTAAACCGCATATGTGTAATTAATTTCCTTCCCTTACAGAGAAACATTGGTGCCACATCAACAAATTCAACATCTCTTATAACATCATCATCTTTTACTGGGTTAACTAAGAGCGATAGTAGTAAGAGTCTTACAATCAACAGCCTCTCAGGATATGGTGATGAATTTCTCACAGTCAATGACCATGCAGAAGAAAATATTGTTAAAGTTCAGGATCATGAAATATGTGCTGACTGAAATGAGACATGCGGTAGTTACGAAGGAATTAAAGCCTGAATTAGTTCAATGCAGATCCCCTGGCATGTGAAGGGAGGGTACTGACATTGGAGGTGAATATTAAAGGCACTTTGAATGTATTCATTTGCTAATATGTGTTTATTCCAAGTGAATTATTGTTTAAAAAGGGAGTAGATGCCAAGTTACATACAAAATCCAGACATTTATCCATTTGCTTACTCACATTTAAATATGAAGACGTTATATTGCCGTCTATTTGTATTGTCCTGGCACGTGGTAATTATTCAAGCAAGAACTCCATTTACGCCATAGAGGGATCCTATTTGTAGAAGGCTGTTTGGTTTGTATGGAGACTTTACAGTGACGGAGATCTAGTTATCTCACCTGTGAAAGGTGAACCAAGTATATTAAACTTCTTGTCTCTGAATGTCTACAAGACTCTCCCTGTTACAGCATGAGCTCAATTTGCTTCTCTTTTGTTCTGACCCATGTAACCAGCCAAGGCGATGAAAAACATTTTAATGAACTTGGCAAATCTTGTACTAGTGGCTGGGGGATAAGAAAGTCTTACTCCAAATTTCCTATAAACATTACAAAACTACAGATATCTTTTAAACTGTAGCCTCTGACCTCCGCTGTGAGAAAAGAACAATAGTAATTATTAACAGCCATCCTGACTGCACTGAGAAGCATTTCAGCCATTACTTAAGGCCGGTCTACAGTCAGATACATAAATAAAATGTCATGGAAAGTCTTTGCCCTCTTAGAACTGATAAACCAAACACAACATTGGCACAAATGGATATAGTAACCAGTTATAGATAGACAAAAATTTAATATTTATACACATTCAATAATATAAGGGTACCATATAAAAATAAAGCAGTTAAATATATATAAAATCTTTTACTTTTTCTATTACTACAACAAAATCTCATAATAACCACAAATGTAACTTTATTACTCATTAGCTCTCATGTTCCACTCTGCTCAATTCTCCAGTATGGGCGTGTTGTCTTTATAAGGTGAGCATAGGAGCACTGAGGGATGAGTTAATATAAAGATTGGGGATGGACAACCTTCACTAAGAGATAGTAAGCTGTATCTAGGAGCCAGATGGACTGGACATTTGAAAATGGAGGACTGCTAGTTGTGCCTCATCACCTGGTCATTCCATTTAACCTTGTATAAAAATAACACAACCCTATAATTTACAAGATGGAACTTTGGAATCTACTTGTAGGTTTTATGGGAGAAGTGTTTGCTATACTGCTATCACTCTAAATATAACTACTGCGAATATCACTATTACTGCATTAGAGCGAGCTACCATACCCTAAGTGCTTTAGTGTGTGTCAGGAATTGTACTTAACATAAATATCTCAATCTTTGAAAGTCCCACATCTCATTGAAACTCCATAGCTAACCAATAAGGCTTTTTTAGTATGAGCTCAAAAGTGTATAAGAAAGATGGGATGCATGTGACAGGTCCATAATTCATGAGGAATGTTTCCACCAGCCACATGAGAAATACCTTTCTTCTCACCATGAGGTTATACCTTGACCTTCTGAACTAATTGTTGCAACACAGAGACCCTATGTCTCAGCTATGCTACCCTGGGGTTCAGATACTCAGATATTGACAAGTGCCAAAGCTAAGTATAGAATGAACCCATAGAAGCAACAGAAGTATTGGGAGTAAGAATAGGGAATATAGTGTTAAAGCCACAAAGTTTTACACACATCAATGCAGGACATGACAAACATGGACCACATATGTGAGTAAGTGTTTTAACTATTGCTAATAACAGGATGAGTTCAACTTGAAAATCATCACATTGGTATGTACCCACACATACTGTAATTTTTATATTTTCATTTTTTTACAAGGAAGAATCTCTGAGTTTGATGATATTTCAATAGAAATATCCAAAACTAAAAGGCCAAGAGAAAAATGAAAATACTATAAAAAAAAACAAAATAGAATACCAGTGGCTGGAGGACAACTACAAAGGGTGTGACATATATGCAATGGGAATACCAGGAGAAAAAAGAGAGCAGGAGGAAGAGAAAGAAGAAGGGGAGGGAGAGAAAGAGGAGGGAGAGGAGGAGAAGAAGAAATAGTTGCAGCAATAAGGACTGAGAATTTCTACCAAATTAATGTCAGACATGAAACCACAGATCCGGGACGCTCTGAGAACAAACACGACGCATGCTTAGCCCTTTTACACACTCCAGGTGACTGCAGACTTCATTGTTTGCCCATAATTATATTTCCAGAATACCTACGTCATAGTGCCTACCCTTTACATAGGTGTTTAATAAATACTTGTAGAATAATTAAATCTGTAAGCTTTGAATTCATAATTGGGAAGAAAATTTGATATGAAAAGTATAGAAATGTAATTCCTCTCCTTCCTGTCTACATGAAGATGAGAGTTATTCTCCAAGCAGAGTTAGTGAGCTGTACTTTGACACTCATCTTGAGGGTACCCTTACTATTGTTTTAGTTTAGTGTCATCTATTTACCTGAATTTCTTGAACATTTCTAACTCTTCTAGGACAATGTACCCTGCGTCTCTTAGCTTTCATTAATACTATTCCAAATACAGTGTTCAGTTCCCTGGGTGGAAAGTAGGAAATACTTGATGATCACAAGTCAGCCAATGCATGTAGAGATCCCAGGACTGGGTTGAAGGTGGGAAATGGGGGAGTTTACCTCAGGTCTCAATACGGGTGGATTCGTGCCCTACTTTTGCTACTAGCTTCAAATGCGTTTACTTGACACCTGACTCTCTTTCTGCCTTTCCAAAAGTAGACACAGTATTAAAAATACCTATGGCACAAAATTATTGTAAAACTTGTATGCAGAAATGTCCCTGGAATTACTTTTTAACTTGTACAATGACACCAATGTACTTATTTATCTCACTGAGAGTAGTGCTGAACTGAATTCTAAACTAGATATGGGAGCATGGAGGAAGTTTCCGGGAAGGTCTTACCATTTGTGGGTAACTACTTTTCACGGTGCATTTCTATCTTGTTTTTGAAACGAGTAACGGAGTGGTTGCAGCAAGAACAACCTATCTTTAAGAAAAGAAAGAAAGAAAGGAGGGAAAGCACTCTCGGAATCTGGCATTTAACCAGTCAATTTGTAGTCTGTGGTTAGCACGTCTCAGCTTCCTCGAAATCCCAAACTTCCCCCCATGCTCTCTGACTCCCTAACGCTCTTAACCAGGGCCGCCTGGTTTCCTGCTGGCCGGATATGACGTCCTGCGATTGTGACGCAGCGCTCCCTACGTGCGTGCTCAGTTGTGAGGTCACACG
>PVJL010020429.1:0-12092 GCA_004026885.1 Lyroderma lyra
ATATGAGTGAAATCATGCAGTTCTTTGTTTTTTCTGTCTGGCTTATTTCACTTAGCATGATGATCTCCAGGTTCATCCATTTTGTTGCAAATGGCAATATTTCATCTTTTCTTACAGCTGAGTAATATTCCATTGTGTATATGTACCACAGCTTCTTTATCCAGTCATCTGTCGCAGGGACCTTTGGTTGTTTCCATTTAGACTGTCCATTCTCAAGAGGCAATAAGTAACCACAAGTGTTAGAAAATAAAGTCCATTGGCTCCATGGAATCCTCTAGCTGATATGCCTTTAAGAATTATTGGTAACATCTGTGCACAATGTTCTCTTTCCCTTCAACTCTTGGCCAGATCCTTGCTAATCCTGTCATTATTTTCTATGCTCTTGACCTTTCCTTCCATGCTGCTATTAAGGAAACATTTACTAAAAATCTTACATTTATTCTTCATTAACCAATCTGATGCATTCTATTTTCATGGAGATTTTAGGCTTCTGTTTAATCCCCACTATGCCATACCCTTAGAGAAAACTTAGAGTAATAAAATCTAAATTATAGCTATGATCAATGATGAGAGTCCTAATTTTAAGGTACCCTCTTCCCTTATAATTGGAAAGAAAAGTAAAACATATAGGTTAGTTCACTTGAAATACCAGCTAATCAGACAGCTAGTTAATGGCAAAGCAAGAATGAAAACCTGGTCCTTAAATGGTTCTTTTCTACAATCTGTTGGATGGTAGGATTGTTTATTTACTAGGTAGATAGATAGATAGATGATAAACAGATGGTAGATTGTAATTTTTTGATAGTATATCACCATATAAATTTCCAGTGTGATTATGGTTTAATGATTAAAAAAATCCTTAAATCTAATAAAAAGTACCTGTTTATCCTATGGTACAAAAATAAAGTAGCAATTCACATATTTTATCTTTGTATTAGTAAAAGCCCCCAAATTTCAAAGACAAATAATTTGTTGAACTATCAGTGGCATATATTAAATGTCCCTTCACTATATTCCTTTGACTTCTTAAGCTGCAATCCAATCAGTATCATTTTAAGATATTCTGAGATCAAACATCTCTAGAATAACCTAATACATACATATTTGATAATTTCAGAATATCAAATATATACATATTTGATAATTATGACTTCAAAACCTATTGATTGCAAACATCAAATTTTATTTATTTTTAAGTTGTAAATAGGCTGAAGCTTCTTCCTGTGTTAAAACTTTAGGCTCTGCTGTGCTGAGGTCTTGTAAGGATGAAAAACTAAATGAAGACAGTATAATCAAAGTACAGAGCATTACTCTTTAGAATACAATTGTTTCATCAATTGGATCATAGAAATGAAAAACGAGATTTGTAAAGTTTCCCTTATCTGAATGTCTAAATCATTTTTCCTCATTCAAAGAAAACAAATTCTTGTTTATATGGCAAATATAGTTAGTGGTAGGGACTGAAAAGGAAGAAGACAAAACTCCCTGGTCTTCTAAATCTCCTTCCAAGATGCTCCTCTCCGGCACGTGTGTGCCGTATTAGCCTACACACCCACCATACTTTGTACTGAAGACAAGAGAGTGTTCAACTTCACCTAACATTTTCCTTATATTAAAAAAATTTTGTTTTTTACTTTTTTCCCATCATTTTTAGTCAATAAAACTAGTTTCTCTTTTCTATAGGAAGTAGATTATTATGTTTTGAACCATAGATCATTGCTATAACGAACATATAAAGCCATTTGGAGCATACTCACATCCTACAAACATTTCAAGTTTACAGTGTGTACTTGAATTTTTCCAGAGAACATATATCACTTCATTCAATATCAGGCTTATGGGCAATCATTTAATCAAAACTACTGCTGTGATTACTACTTATACAGAAAATTATAAATTTACAGCAGGAGTAAAGGCAGGATTGCCAAGTCAAATGCCAAGTCTAAATGGGCACTGCTTCTTTGTTAAGTGTTTGGTAATAATGAATACCACATCCTTAAATTTGGAGGAAATTGAAGAAAAAGAATCATTCTTTGGTCACAACCAAATGAAAAATTTCATTTCCTCTATTTTATTTACACAAAAATACATAATAAAAATTCATAGAAGTCACATACAGAGAACATCTAATTATGATTCATTCATTTAAAGAAAAGTCTTATTCTAGCTTTGGGGCCTTTAATATATCCTCTTTTTAAAAGAGTCAAGAGAGAAAATGAAGATTGAAAAACATTAAGTAGAATATTTTTATACCTCATTATGATTTCATATGTAACAACCATCAAGTGAAAAAAAATCTGTCTGGATGATAGTTTCTGAGATATCTAGTTCTGATATGTGAACAAGAGCTTATTGGAAAGCAAGTTATAACTGCTGTTCTGGAAAAAATGTTTTGGGTCTGAAATGCTATAAATTATGGTTTTATGCATATAATTATGTCTCACTTTCATTGTCTCTAATGGACATAAAGTTTAGTATATTGCTAACTATAGAGATGACCTCCCAGGAAAGACTTGGATAGGCATACAGGAGAGAGTAAATACTGTTTGTTAAAGGGCAATATAGTGAGGTCACACTCTAAAAAACGATTGTAACAAAGACACTTTTAGCTTACTATTTATTTTCTTTTCTGGTGGCAATCCTTAAAAAATAAACTCAACTTTTAAGTTAGATGATTTTTTTCAAATATTGATATAAAAGGCAAGTTAAAATTTTTTCCCACACCAGTGGAATTCATCCCTTGTTTATAGTTAAATAAATGATGGGTGAAACATGATTGAAACTGGATCTTATAACAGCAAAGCATATTTTTTGTTTGGAAATAAAGCGTGTAAGCTTTTGTTATGATCTCACATTAGCAAAAGAGACAAGAAGGTTTGAATCCATGGCCTCTCTTTATGAGTGGTGAAAGACTACATGAGTAGATAGATTTTGGAGTGTTAACCCACTCTGAGAGATTTGACTGTATTGACAGAACCTTACTAACTCCCTGCCTTGAGACCAGCAATAAACAAGACTTCCTGTGGAGCATGTTTAACCATCACAAGAAAGTATTCGTTTCTGACAGGAAATCATCCTAAAGACTTTCTTGTTCAAGTTTAAATATAGTTTTTCAGGCTTTACGGCCATGCTGTTAAAATTTGGTCCCTGTGAATTTCTTTACAGCTATAAAGGAACTTTCTGTACCATACTGAGGATGGGAGCACATTTATTTGATCTGTAGAGTTAAAAGCTGGAGAAATAGATTCAAATTTACCCTCATCTTGGGAAGCAGGAGAATGAAGGTGGTTAAATGCCAGGGACCTGCAGTTCAGCTAAGTTGAAGAACTATTTGTCAGGAATATAAGATATTTAGATCAGAAATTATATCTGGTAAGAACAGTTAAATCAGGAAGACACAGGCAAGAACTGTGGGGCCAAATAAGCTAGAGGTGAAATGCTTGAAAACAGCAAAAAGAGAAAGGAAAATGGACCATTGTCCAATAATTGAGAGTCAAACAGAGCAGGATTCAAACCTCAGCTCTGCCTCTTTCTGCATGTGAGTCTTTGGACAACCATGGTTATATTAGTTGCTTAAAATATTAACTGTTCCTCTCCATTGGGTCCTCCCTTCAAAGCCCTCTGTATAGGAGAGGTCTCCTCTAAATCCACTGATATTGAGGTTGGCCATGTCACTTACTTAGACAATAGAATATGCACAGAGGAAATGACAATCACGCCCAAATAGAAGATTGAAGATCCGTTACATGCTATTTTTTTCATTGTTCTTTTCTCTCTGCCATGAGGAGGGCATGTAGCATATGGGATCTGCTCCTTCAGCCTGGATTCCAGAAGAGAGATTGGGGAGAGCCAGACCCCAATCACACACCTACAGCTGACATTTCTCATGAGTCTGTGCTATTAGCTACTGCAATATGGGGTAGTTAAAACTAACTAATACAGCAAGTTACCTAAATTTCTCTATGCCTTAGGTTCCTCATCTTTTAAATCAGGATAAGGTTGTCATCAAGACAAAATAAGATGATATTTGGTTATTTGGTATTTCTTTAGCAGTATCTAGCAAGCAGTGGTCATTGTTATTATTCCAGGGGCCCAGGCTGGGAATCTGTGGGAAAAGAATCAGGAATCCAAAAGAAAGACTAGGCAGGAATTGATGAAGACACAAGGCCAAGGGTCTACACAGCTAGATGTTGGGATTTGCTGGAGACGTAACAGACTCTGGGAGACACAATACAGGGAGGGAGGAGCAGCGAATATGACTCTTGATGGGAGCCAACTGGCCTCTGAGAGACATTTTGTAAACGCTCCTAGTGAAGACCAAAGTCAACTGACAGCACAGGCAGGTCCAGGCTATCTGGTGGGGACAACTATGTAGAAGGGATAGTAGACAATTTCTGACATGAATCTTACGGAAGGCAAATCTTTCCAAAATAAACTTTCTTATTTGTTCCCAAGCAGGCTTTTTGCATTTTTAGAGGTATTTAAAAACATTACGGTTACTTCTGAAATTTTACAATGACAAAATCCTCTCCTATGGATTGAGTTGGAGTTTTTAATGAAAGCTATATCATTTATGTCTCTAAAATTATTCCAAAAATAGAAAATTGGCTAAGAGCTCTAAACAAATTTTAAATCTGTTAACACAAACTCATATGCTTACAATGATAGATACACCTAGTTTTGATGGTAGTGATGAAAAAGTATCATGTTGCTACTGATGCTGTATTAGTCATGTGCGTTTCTTCCTATAGATTGTGTAGACAAAAAAACAAACAAACCAAAAAACAAAAAAAACAACTCATCAGCTACTGATCCTTGATACAGGACCATGGATACAAGACAATGAGGCCCATTGGACCTAATGTGCATTACTGTGGAAGACACACCTTACCACTAAATGGTTTTGTGGAGCCAGAGGGCAAAACCCAGGAGTCCAAACCAATCATCCATTGAAAATGTTTCAGTGGTTTTCAATATTGACCTCACATTAGAATCATCTGGGGAAATTAAAACTGTACTCTGACACTACTCAAAAACCCAAACAAACCTCTGGAAGTGTGGACTAGCAATCACAAATACAAAATAAATAATACTCTCCAAGTGATTCTAGTGTGCATCCAGAGCTGAGAACCATTGAGTTAGAAGTGGAGAAGTCCAAGGGTAAGGAGGACTCTAGGGAAGGGGTTAGTGGAGTAACCACGATAAATAGAGGAATAGAGAGGGAGAGGAATACTGATTGGTGCTTCTGAAACCTTAGCACGCATAAGCATCACCTGGGGTGTCTTGTTAAAATGCAAATTCTAATTCAGTAGAACTGAGATGAGGCATGACCACCTGAAATATCTAACAAATTCCCAGGTGATGCTTCTAGGCCCTGAACCACATTTGAAATAGCAAGAAACTAAAGTAGACAAGCAGGAGTTGTTTGAAATGACTCTTAGGCTATTCAACCATGTTTGACTCCTTCAAGGTTGTATGGACATTCCAATATTGTACAAAAAAATGATGGGTGCCATAGAAAGAATATAGTGATTCCTCATAAATGAAAGTATGGTTGCCATAGCTTTAATTTATTCTAGGAGTTTCATCAGAAAAACTAGTTTTGGGTTATCTTATAACAGATGATACACATGGAACTAGAAACTAAACACAGATAGGAACTTTGGATAGTAATACAGGGTAGGTGCTTTATAAAGGCCATCCACTCTGAGAGTTAAAGTCTAGGCAGCATAATAATATTGATAGACAACATGACAGGAACCAATTAAGAAAGTAAAATTAAGTGATCTTAAATGGCATTTTAAAAACACTGGTATTACTGAGGTTATTTTAGTTGGCATCCAGATATGATAATAAAGTGTATTGAATCACATAGCAGTAACATTATTTCTCTCTTAACTTCCTTTCAATTCTGATTAGCTTCAGAAATAAAAAAGTAGTAGTTTGAGGTTATGCATCTTTAGTAATTCTCTAGTACCTGCTAATTACCTATTTTAACAAAAAGAAAACATTTCCTAAGCTCAAAATTCCAACAGGCAAAACTCATCATTGTTTTTTTTTATTGTTAAATTTATTGGAGTGACATTGGTTAGCAAATATTACATAGGTTCCAGATGTACAATTCTACAGTGCATTGTTTATGTATTGCATTATGGGTTTATCACCCAGAGTCAGTTCTTTTTCCATCACCATATATTTAACTCCTTTATCCTCCCTTCCCACCCACTTTCCCCTTACCCTCAGGTAACCACTAAACTATTGACTATGTCCTTGAGTTTTGTTTCTTTGTTGCTTTCAGTTTTACATTCCACATATGAGTAAAGTCATATGGTTTGTGGTTTTTCTATCTGGATTATTTCACTTAGCATGATGATCTCAAGGTCCATTCATTTTGTCACAAATGGAAGTATTTCATCTTTTCTTATAGCTGACTAATATTCCATTGTGTATATGAACCATAGCTTCTTTATCCAGCCATCTGTTGAAGGGCACTTAAGTTGTTTCCATGACTTGGCCACCATGAACAGTGCTGCGATGAACATTGGGGAATATAATTCTTTGAGGACTAAGGTTTTCAAATTTGGGGGTTATATATGAAAAGGGGGATTGCCAGGTTATATGGTAACTCCATTCCCAATTTTCTGAGGAACCTCCACATTGTCTTCCATAGCAATTGTACCAATTTGCATTTCCACCTGCAGTGTGCAAGGGTTCCTTTTTCTCCACACCCTCTCCAGCACTTTTTATTCCTTGTCTCGTTGATACTTAATCATTCTAACAGGTGTGAGGTGATATCTCATTGTGGTTTTGATTTGTATTTCCCTGATAGCTAATGAAGTTGCGCATTTTTTCATATATCTCTTGGCCATTTGTATTTCTTCGTGGGTAAAATGTTTGTTCAAGTCTTCTGCCCACTTTTTAATTAGGTTGTTCATTTTTTATTGTTGAATTGCACAAGTTCTTTATTTTATTTTATTTTTTTAGTTTATTTCTGTTTATATTTTCTATTTTCAGTGACTTTTTTATATGTATAAAAATATTTTTATTATTAGACTTATTGGGGTGACATTAGTTATCAAGAGTTACATAGGTTCCAGGTGTACAATTCTACAATACATCATCTATTTTTTGCATTATATCTTTATATATTTTAGATATTACCTCCTTATTAGAGGTGTTGTTTACAAATATTTTCTCTCATTGTGTTGGCTCTCTCTTTGCTTTGCTGATGGTTTCTTTTGCTGTACAGAAACTTTTTAGTTTGATATAGTCCCATTAATTTATTTTTGTTTTTACTTCCCTTGCCTTTGAGGTCAGTTTCATGAAGTCCTCCCTGAACCCAAGGTCTGTAAGTTTAGTACCAATGTTTTCTTCTATACAGTTTATTTTTTCAGGCCTTATGTGATGGTCTTTAATTCATTTTGAATTAATTTTAGTACATGGTGACAGTTCACAGCTCAGATTCATTCTTTTGCATATGGTTTTCTAGCTTTCCCAGCACCATCTTTGGAAGAGACTTTCTTTTCACCATTGTATGTTTTTTGCTCCTTTATCAAAAATTATTTGTCCATATGTTTGTGCGTTTATTTCTGGGTTTTTTATTCTGTTCCATTGGTCTCTGTGTGTGTTTTTCTGTCAATACCAAGCTGTTTTGATTATTGATGCTTTGTAGCATAAATTGAAATCAGGGAGCATGGTACCACCAGCCGTGTTCTTTTCATGTAGGATTGTTTTGGCTACTCAAAGTCTTTCATGGTTCCATACAAATCTAATAATTTTTAAAATCTACTTTGTGAAAGTACGTTTGTGGGATTTTTATGGGAATTGCATTAAATCTGTATATTGCTTTGGGTAATATGGCCATTTTTAACCATGTTAAGTCTTCTTTTCCATGAACATGAATTTTTTTTTTTTATTTCTTTGAGTCTTCTTCAGTTTCTTTAGTGGAATCTTATAGTTTTCAGTGTTTAAGTCTGTCATGTTCTTTGTTAATTCCCAGGTATTTAATTATTTTTTGGGGATAGCAAAAGGTATTAATTCTCTCTTTTTTTCCTGAAAATTCATTGTTTGATTTATTTTTTTTACAAATATATATGTGGTCATTTTCTACTTTCAGTGAGGTATAGATTATTTTCTCATTCCTAGTAGTTATATGTAGTTCTCTTTCAAAATAAATTTAAGTAAATTAAGTTAGTTTCCTTAAATAAAATATTAGTGATAATATAAGAGTGTACAGATATGACAAAAATCATGAAGGTACTATTTCAATAGCTGTAGTTTGGAATATCTGACATGGAACAAACATGAAACTACTTTCAAACCTGGGCTGCTTACAAACTTAGGTTCTAATCTAACAAATATTTGCATTGATTTGTTTAGCAAAAAAATGACACATAGAATTGGCTCATAAAGACAAATCAAATTTAATCAACATATATTTGCTGAAATAAAAAAGGGATTTTTAAAATTCAAAAATTCTAATGTAGGAAGAAACTGAAGATACTAAGGAAGACACTACAGTTGACTTGGCTCTGCTTCTTGTGACATCATGATATAATGCCCATCTCTCTTTCAAAGAATCTCTCAGTGATTTGAAAAAAGTTATTAGAATCCTTTTGAGTCAGTTCTTTAACACAGAACATTTGTGTGTTAAAGAAATGTCTCCCTGGTCATGCACATATGACATAATATTGAGCCCTATTACCATGATGTTGACTCTTTCATATGTTTGTGGGCTTCCATCATCATTTCTATATACCCAGTACTGTCTTGTTATTAATTTATTGTCCAGAAGCCCATCTTTTCCTACACATATGCACCCTCTGACTTCCCCAGCTCAGTATCATTCCAATCCACAGACACATGTATCCTGCTCCTTTTTATCAAAACATACCTATGTCATTTCACATTCTTTTGACCTCCAAGATATAGTATCGACACATCTGTAAATATTGGCATCTTGACAATCTCCAATTTGTTACCTAAGAGAATGAGTAGTCTGAGCATTTTAGGGATAACGAGAGCATTTTAGGGATAACGAGAAAGTATTATTGCTGGGAGGATCTACCAGCAATAATACTTCTTGGAATCCACATCTTGACATAGACCTCTATATGTCCATTTTCAATAACCTGTCCTTGGCTAATAACTATTTCCATAAGTATGTCTGTGTGCTGTGTTGGGACATGAACAGGCAAGAGGGAGGCAAAGATGTGTGCTAAGAAAAGAGAGTTAGGTACCATGATTACATTTGATTAAAGAGGAGATTTCAAATAGGACTATCTCAAGATGTTATTAATTCAGGAATCCAACAAGTACACTTTTATCCTAAAAGCCTATAAACATGCATTAGCATTAAAATAACTTCCTAGCTTCATCTAGTGATTGTCATCAACATTTCTTCTAAGGATAAAACTAATAGAATGTGGGTTAAATAGCATTGACATTTAATACTATTTAATCCCATTGATTTCCCTCATTCTTTTTTTTTTTGAGTTTACATTTTTAAGTGACATTTAAAGGTGCATATACTTAATAGCACTTAATATTTTTTAATGACAGGGGACAACTGTATAATAAAATGGTGTCAAAAATGAAGAATGAAAGGGAAAGACTGGTGTTTAAAAGTGAGAGACAATGTATGGCAGAGGGATGCAGGGGTGGTAGGAGTAGTCTGAACAATGCAAGACAACTTGGGCAGTGAATGAAGTGCACAGGCTAAAACAGTGAGGTGCCATGATCCTGTGCATTCAAACTGATTAACCAGCCTAAACACATTCTTCAGGAGTGATTAATGTTCAGATGTTGTCTACACTGGATCCAAATCACAAGACTGGTATCCATGCTCAGCTATACATAAGACATATATCAGGACTCAGCTTTGTGTTCCATATTTCAGCACACTTCACCCTAGACCTCCAAGCATCTTGAAAACATTGCTTCATTCATCTCTACAACATTCCATTTGGGGAGTTAAGTTACAAATATTATGGGGCCTGTTCTATAGTTGAGAAAGCTGAGTTACAGGAAGGTTAAGTGGCTTGCTCAAGGTCAGAAATTGGTAATAGAGATCAAGTGCAGACTGGAGGGGAACCAGCAGTAGTTCCCAGGATACCTTGGCAGTGTCACTCCAAAGTTCTTTCAGTAATTTCTCTAAGTTATTCCCCAGGGCAGCAAATTCACAAGTGCTAATAGATAGCTTCTATAAGGCAATTGTACAGGCATAGTTCTTTCTCTAGGGGACTGATACTATGCTGTTACTTTAGACCCTTCTCCTACATTTTCAGAGGGGAAGAATTAATGACTGAATTAGTCTAACACTGGATACACTTCTCTTTTTTAGTCAGAAATACCACTTTGCAATAGACAGTCACAGTTCAGAAATGCTTCTTAGAGAAATTTTGCAATGCAAAAACAAAAACAAAAACAAAAACAAACTCCTGGGCTTTCTGAAGCCACAGCCTAGATATAGTTTCTTTTCCTTCAGAGGAAATTTAAGAGGGAACATTTAGAATACCTTCACAGTTAGTCCATTCTGTGGACAGGTTTTTTGGCTTGAGAAACTTCAAAATGTTGTCCTCATTCTGTGATTATCTTCATCTTCATGTAAATCTCAAGAGATTTATATGAAGGAGTTTGAGGCATTTTTTTGTGGTTTCTTATACTTTAACTTTCGCTAACTGGCAGTCCAATGGATTCTCAAGGACAGGAAATAGAGAAGAAAATTGGAAATGTGCAGTTACTCATAAATGCAGTCCATACCTCTGGTGGTAGCCACAATTCCCTCACCAGGAATTGCAAGTTTAGGACTTTTAAAAATCTGTTTTATAGGCTGAAAAGAAGATACAAAATTATCTCTAGATTTCTGATCCAATTGTTTGTAATATAGGTGATACTGTTTTCCAAGATTGTCAACTTTTGATATGAGCCAAATTTTAGATATATCTTTATAGCCTAATAAGTTTTTCAGATAATATCTGTCAAATCAAAAACTTCTTTCCAAAGAGAAGAAATATTTTATTTCCTGAACCACTCAAGAATATATATATATAAACATTGCTATCCTGAATGTTTATAATATTACACATGAATAAGAAAATCAAAAATAATTACTATTTATTAAGCAACACGCTACCTAACTGTATAAGGACTATGTGTGCATATGTATGCATATATGTAAAGTATATAGGTATACATTTGTGTGTGTATACACACACACACACACACACACACACACACACATATACACATATGAAATTTTGTTTACTAGCCTAATAATACTGGGTTTGAGAGACTCATAGTCTCACAGTTATACCTTGCCAACAAATTATCTGATATCAAGCATGAGATTAAATTGAAAACAAACAAAAAAGAAAGATGCAAGTTGTAATCTATATACTCTGTTGTACAACTAATCTGGAGAGAGAAAAATACTAGGAAAAAAACCCCCACTATTTAATTTCATGGTAGAATAATCTATATGATGGGTTGGAGATATCACGCCTGTTTATCTGACGAAGACTAAGAAGCTCACAATATTACAAACTGTTGTCTTTGAATTGTTTAATATCAACCAGAATTTTTGATAGCAGAGTCAGGACTGGGAATTTATTCACCATGTGCCTTTCTTTTTTTTTTTTTTTTTGTCTTTTCATTTTTGTGCTTTTCATTTCTTTTTTTTTAATTCATTTTTTAAAATTCATTTTTATTGTTAGACTTATTGGGGTGACATCTGTTAACAAGGATTACATAGGTTTCAGGCATACAATTCTACAGTGCATTGTCAACTTGATGTATAATAAGTTCACCACCTAATGTGACTTCTCTTTCCATCACCTTATATTTAGCTTCCCCCCCTCCTCTCCCACTCCCTCCCCTTTCTCCCCTCCCTAATCCACTCGTCCCCAAATAAACATTAAACTATCGATTGTGTCCATGAGTTATTTGTTTGTTCATTTCTTTTTTTCTTTGCTTTCAGTTTTATATTCCGCATATGAGTGAAATCATGCAGTTCTTTGTTTTTTCTGTCTGGCTTATTTCACTTAGCATGATGATCTCCAGGTTCATCCATTTTGTTGCAAATGGCAATATTT